>CAUYQG010147651.1:0-12759 GCA_963574415.1 Tarsius wallacei | reverse complement strand
AGACCACACTAATTCTTCAGCTTGAACTGTAACCAAAACACAATCTTTGCAATTTCAGATACAGAGTTCAAAAGATTGCTTATAAAATTGAGCAGTGAGACTTTGACTAGCCAGTAGAATGGGAAAAGTAGAAAATGGTGGAAAAGTGACTAAATCTTAAGAGTTGGTGGTTGTCTCTGACAGACACCATTAGTTACCTGTCCAAAAGCAGTTCCCCCTTTTTGTTTGCCAGCCAAACCCCGATTTGTTTGGAGAAACCAGAGCCCTTCCCTGGGGATGAATCATAACTTGTTTAACCCATTATAGTCATCCAATTCCTCTTCACTACCTACTCACCTTTCCAGCCTCATCTGCAGTGTCCAAGAGACCCTTCTTAGCAACGACAATAAAGGAAAAATATCCTGGAAAGCTTTTGGAAAAGATTTTCTTCTTTTCCCTGCCTTCAACCTACCATTTTCTTCCTGACTTCAATGCAGTTGTGTGAGCAGTTGATGTTTGAAACTGCACCAGTTATTTGGAAACTGTGAGGCAATAAACCAAAAGATGAAATGCAAGCACACTGCGGATGGCAGGTGTGGCAGGAGAAATAATGTCTCTCAAAGATGGCCATGTCCTAATTCCTGGAGCCAGTGAGTGTGTTTTGTTGCCTGGCATGAGGAATTAAGATTGCAGATGGAATTAAAGTTGCTAATCAGCTGCCCTTTAGATAGGGGTTTATTCTGGATTATCCAGGTGGGTCCGGTGTAATCACAAGGATCCTTTAAAGTGCAAGAGGGAGCCAGAAGAAGAGATCAGAGTCAGAGATATTTGAATATGCCACATTGCTGAGTCTGAAGATGGAAGAAGGGGCCATGAGTCATGAATTGTAGGTGATCTCTGTAAGTTGGAGAAGACAAAGTACAGAACTTCCAGAAGGCCCTACAGCTGTAGGCACAGCCCCACCAACACCTTGGTTTTAGCCAAGTTAGACCCATTTCAAACTTCTAACTTCCAGAACTGTAAAACAACACATTTGTGTTGCTTTAAGTCACTAAGTTTTTGGTAATTTGTTATAGCAGCAATAGGAAACTAATACACCCACTTAAGGGCAAACTACATCTCCCAGCCTCCCTTGCAGTGGGTGTGGCTGTGTGTGGAAGTTACTTCCCAGTCCTATCCTGAAATGAAAGTTCCTTGCCCTCAGTTTGTTTTCTTTATTTCTATAAAGTAGAAAAAGGACACAAGAGTGACTGGTCTGTTTCTGCCTTGTAGATTTGGACAACCCTGTAGAGGTTGGCTCAAGCCACAGACAGAGTAACCGGGATTTCTGAATAACAATAAAGGACAGAGATACATAGACTCTTGGATCACCCATCTACCTACTGAGACTTTTACATGAAAGGAAAGCAAACCCTTTCTCTTGTTGAAGTCATATTTAGCATCTATGAAGCACTTGTAACCAACTAATACACTATATATATATACAAATTAATGCATTATATATATACACACACACATATACATATATATATATGTACATATATATATAGTCTCTTGGATACTGATAGAATTGAGGAGACTAAAAAAAAAGAGTCAGCAAAGATTTGGAAAATCTGAACAATTTAATTAACAAACTGGACTTCCATAGAAAATATAAAATATTTGATACATACAGAATATACAGCAGACTGCACCCAACAACTGCTGAATACATGATCTTTTCAATCACACATGGAATCCTCACCCAAATTGACCATATGCTGGGCTCTGAAGCAAGTATCATAAGATTGTAAATCATACACAATTTTCACAGGATTAAAATAAAGAGTATATTTACTTCATTGCAATGAAGCTAAAAATTAACTACAAAAAGATAACTAAAAAAAATCCCTTTATGTCTGGAAATTATACAATATCCTTCTAAATAATCCATGTGTCCAAAAATAATTCACAGTGGACATTCAACATTTAAAATTAAATAGTGATATCTTGAATCATTAAAATAGTAGATTTTAAGTGTTCTCACTAGGTTGGGCATGGTGACTCATACCTATAATTTTAGCAATTTGGGAAGCTGAAGAGGGAGGGTTGCTTGAGGCCAGGAGTTTGAGACCAGCCTGGGCAACATGGCAAGAACTCCATCTCTACAAAATTTTTTTAAAAAAATTAGCCAGTTAGCACTGCACTGTAGCCTGGGCGACAGAGTAAGACTCCGTCACTAAAAATTAATTAATTAATTAATTAAATTAAAATTTCAAAAAACAGAAAAAGCATAGAATGTGCAGCACAAATTCTGTGAATAAATATGTATGGTTACAAAAAGATCAAGTGTGACTACTCTCACCA
Source organism: Tarsius wallacei (assembly GCA_963574415.1). Lineage (NCBI taxonomy): Eukaryota > Metazoa > Chordata > Mammalia > Primates > Tarsiidae > Tarsius > Tarsius wallacei. The sequence continues at coordinate 10,434 of CAUYQG010147651.1, read as the reverse complement.
CAAACAATGAGGTAATCAATATGTTAATTAGCTTGGTTAAGCCATTTCACACATATTTCAAAACATGCTGTACGCAATAAACATATACAAGTTTTATGCGTCAATTTAAAATAATTAATTGATTTGAAAATAAATTAATACCAATACAAAATAAATACTATTACAAATTAATTAATTAATTAAATGGTGATAAAATACTGCATGTTAAAACATGACATGGATTGTGGAGGAAGATGGCTGATGTGAGGCAGCTAGAGTGTGTTTCTCTTATGGAGTAAAACAGAGAGTTTCTTCAGTGTCCAGAGAGGAATAGGGTCAGCAGCATGTCCCATGGTTCATCAACAAAGTGGTAATAAACACATAGTGCAAGGAAGAGAAAAATCCATTCACCTGGGTTGGAACTAGCTAGATTCTCACCTGGACCCCTGCAGACCATCAGCGGCCTCCAGAGGCAGGCAGGAAGGTGAGTGGGGATTTCATCAATTCTGTGCCTCTGCCATGGACTTGGTGGCCCCCTGAGCTTGCGGGACTCCAGTCTCCCATGGAAAACTGCCTTACCCACAGCCATGCTCTGCCAAAACCCACGTGGAGTGGTAGAGCTGCAGCCACCATGGCCCAAGAACTCAACCTTTTGCAGCTGCTCTCTATCCAGCTGAGGAAGAGACAGGCCCCAAGGGCAAACTCTGCAGTTCTGTGCTCCTGCCAAGGACAAAGAGGGCTCCGAGCCTTGCAAGACTCCAGTTTCCCCTGGAAAACTGCCTTACCCACAGCTGTGTTCTGCCGAAACCCATGTGGAGTGGTGCAGCTGCAGCCACCATAGCTCAGGAACTCAACCCTTGCTCTGCCCTTTCTAGCCAGCCTGGGAGGGGAAACTTACCACACCAAAGCTATATATAACCAAGGGAACACTACAGTGCCTATGTCAGGCCCCTGTCAACCTCAAATAAGAAGAATTAGTCTACCCAAATGAGAAGGAAACAAAAATAATTCTGACAATATGAAAAATCAGAGTTTCTAATACCCCAAAAGACCACACTAATTCTTCAGCTTGAACTGTAACCAAAACACAATCTTTGCAATTTCAGATACAGAGTTCAAAAGATTGCTTATAAAATTGAGCAGTGAGTTTCAAGAAAAAGTTGAAAGCCAACATTAAAAAATTGAAAAAACTATTCAGGAAATAGATGAAAAATTATCCAAAGAGATAACACCTTTTAAAAAAACTGAGCTAAAATTCTAGAAATAAAATAACCATTTAGGGATTTACAAAATGCAGTGGAAAGTTTTAACAATAGACAAGAACAAAAGAAAGAATCTCAGAACTAGAAGATAAGACTTTTGAATTAGCCCAAGCTAACCCAAGCAGACAACAATAAAGAGAAAAGAATCAAGAGAACAGAATGAAATCTCCAAGAAATGCGGGATTATGTGAAATATCCAAGCCTAAGTAGCATAGGTGGTCCTGAGAAAGAAGAGAAAGCAACAGGTTCGGAAAACCAATTTGAAGGAATAATGGAGGAAAACTTCCTTGGCCTTGCTAGAGATCTAAACATTGGATACAAGAAGAAGAACCCCCAGAAGATTCATTGCAAAAAAGATCATCCCCAAAGCATATAATCATCCAGCTGTGCAAAGTTAATGTGAAGGAAAGAATTTTAAGAGCAGTGAGACAAAGCATTAAATAACTTGTAAAGGTAAAACTATCAGACCAACAGCAGAGTTTTCAGAAGAAACTCTACAAGAGAGAAAGGATTAGGGCCCCATCCTCAATCTCTTCAAACAGATAAACTGTCAGCCAAGGATTTTGTATCCCACAAAATGAAGTTTCATAAATGAAGAAGAAATTAAGTCTTTATCAGATAAGCAAATGCTGAGGGAATTTTTCACCACTAAGCCAGCTCTACCAGAAATAAGGAATTCTGAATACTGAAACACAAGGTTGAAATACACCAATAGAAAATGTTGAAATCGTGAAGGTCTCAGGCCTTATGGAACACTAACACAACAGAGAAAATAAATAAAGCAGCCTGATAACAACCAGTATGATGAATAAAATAGTACTTTACTATATCATTATTAACTCTGAACATAAATGGTCTCAGTGCCCCACTAAAAAGATACAGGCTGGAAGAATGGATAAAAAACACAACCCAAATACTGCTGCCTCCAAGAAACCCACTTAATACATAAAGATTCCTAAAGACTTAAGGTAATGGGTTGGGGAAAAATATTCCATGCAAATGGAAACCAAAACTGAGCAGGAGTTGCCATTCTCATATCAGATAAAACAGACTTTAACAACAGTAAAAAAAAAAAAAAAAAAAAAAGACAAAATAGTAATTATATAATGTTAAAGCGATCAAACCAATGAGAAGACATAACAATTTTAAATATATATGTACCTACAACCAGAGTCCCTAGCTTTATGAAACAAATTCTACTAGGCCTAAAAAAAGAGATAGACAGCAATACAATAATAGTGGGAGACTTCAACACTCCACTGACAGCAGCAGATAGATCATCAAGGCAGAAAGTCAACAACAAAAAAAATTGGATTTAAACTAGATCCTAGAGCAAATGGAACTAATAGCTACAAAATGTTCCAGCCCAAAACTACAGAATATGCATTTTTCTCATCAGCACATGGAACATTCTCCAAGATAGGCCATATGATAGGCCACAAACTAAGTCTTAATAAATTTTTTAAAAATCAAAAGCATATCAAGCACCTTCTAAGACCACAGAATAAAACTAGAAATTAACTCCAAGAAGAATGTGTGAATCCAAACAAAAACATGAAAGTTAAACCGTCTTCTTCTGAATTATGCTTGGGTCAACAATGAAGTCAAGATGGAAATTAAAACATTCCTCAAAACAAATTACCACAATGAAACAAGTTATCAAAACTCTGGGACACAGCCAAAGCTGTGCTCGGAAAATGTACAGCACTTAAGGCCTGCATTAATAAGACTGAAAGATTGCATATTAACAACCAAACATCTCACTTCAAGGAACAAGAGAAACATGAACAAGAAAAAGCAAATAACCCCATTCAAAAAGTAGAAAAATGACATGAACAGACATTTCTTTAAAGAAGATATACAAGGCCGAGTGTGGTGACTCATGCCTGTAATCCTAGCACTTTGGGAGACCAAAGTGAGAAAACTGCCTGAGCCCAGGGGTGTGAGACCAGCCTCGGCAATTTGGCAATACCTCATCTCTACAATAAATCAAAAAATTTGTTAGGCATGGTGATGTGTACTTGTAGTTCCAGCTACTTGGAAGGCTGAGGTGGAAGGATTGCCTGAGCCCAGGAGATTGGGAAAAAAAGAAAGATATACAAATGGCCAAAAAACATATGAAAAAATGCTCAACATCATTACATCACTGCATTTCAGGGAAATGCAGATCAAAACCACACTGAGATACCACCTTACACTAGTCAGAATGGCCATCACTAAAAAAAAAAAAAAAAATAGATGCTGCTGTGGAGGAAGAGAAAAAGGAATGTGTATACACTGTTGGTGGGAGTGTAAATTAGTACAACCTCTATGGAAATCAACATGGAAATTTTTGAGAGAACTAAAAGTATATCTACCATTTGATCCAGCAATCCCATTAGTAGGTATGTACACAAAGGAACAGAGGTCGTTACATGAAAAAAACACCTGCACCCACATGTTCATCACAGCACAATTCACAATTGCAAAGACGTGGAACTAACCTAAATGCCCATCAACCGACCACTGGATAAGGAAAATGTGGTATATATACACTATGGAATACTATTCAGCTATCAAAAAGAATGAAATATTGTCTTTTGCAGCAACTTGGATGGAATTGGAGAACATCATCTTAGTGTACTAATCCAGGAACAGAAAGCCAAATACCTCATCTTCTCACTTACAAGTGGGTGCTAAACCAGGAATCCACAAAGACATAGAGAATGGTATAAAGGACATTGGAGACTCAAACTGGAGGATCAAAAAATCACCTATTGGGTACAGTATGCACAGACAGAGGTGGAAGGTACACTTAACGTCAAGACCAAAAACTATTTGTACCCCCTAAAGCTACTGAAATAAATAAATACAATAATAAATGAATTCCTAAAAAATTTAATGAAACATGACATGTAGCTAAGGCATACTGAAAAGGAAGTTTATAACCTTTAATGCATAAGGCCTGAGCCCGTGGGTTTGAGACCAGCCTGAGCAACTTGATGAGACCTTGTCTCTACAATAAAATTAAAAAATTAGCTGGGTGTGGTGGTGTATGTCTGTGGTCCCAGCTACTTGGCAGACTAAGGCGGAAGGATCGCCTGAGCCCAGCAGGTCGAGGCTGTGGTAGCCATGAGCATGCCACTGCCCTCCAGCCTGGGTGACAGAGTGAGACTCCAACAAAAATAGAGAAAAAAAGGAAAGAAAGAAATACAACAATAAATAAATGAATTCCTTAAAAAAAACACACACACAACATGTAGCTAAGACATACTGAAAAGGAAGTTTATAACCTTTAATACATAAAAGAAAAGGTGAAAAATCAATGAAAAAAGCTTTTATTTCAAAAGGTTAGAAAGAAATCAACAAAATATAGCAAAATTCAGTAGAATAAAGGACATATTAGAAATAAAATATAGGCCAGGCGCAGTGGGTCACACCTGTAATCCCAGCACTTTGGGAGGCAGAGGCGAGAGGATTGCCTGAGCCGCAGGTTTGAGACCAGCCTGGGCAATAGGGCAAGACCTCGTTTCTACAATAAATTAAAAAAAAAAAAAATTAGCAAGGTGTGGTGGTGCGTGTCTGTGGTTCCAGTTACTTGGAAGGCTGAGGTGGAAGGATCACCTGAGCTCAGCAGATCAAGGCTGTGGTGGCCATGAGCATGCCACTGCACTCTAGTCTGGGCAACAGAGTGAGACTTCAACTCAAAAAAATTAAGGAAGGAAGGAAGGAAGGCAGGCAATAATATATAAATGAATTCCTAAAAAAAAAATAATAGGCCTATAACCTCAGCACTTTGGGAGGCCGTGGTGAGAGAATTTCCTGAGCCCATGGGTTCGAGAGCAGTCTGGGCAACTTGGCGAGACCTCACCTCTCCAATAAATCAAGAAAAATTAGCCAGGCATGGTGGCACATGCCTGTAGTTCCAGTTACTCGGAAGGCTGAAGCAGAAGGATCGCCTGAGCCCAGCAGGTCGAGGTTGCGGTGGCCATGAGCGTGCCACTGCAGTTCGGCCTGGGCAACAGAGTAAGACTCCGACAAAAAAAAAAAAAAGAGAGAGAAAGAAAAGAAACTATAAACACTAATGAAATAGAAAAAAGGTCATACAATAAAAGGATTAGCAAAGCCATAAATGGGTCTTTAAAAGACATAGGTAAACCACTGGTGAGACCCTTTGAGGGAAAAAGAGAAGGCACAAATAATAAGTAACCACAATTTATTGTCCAAGCTCGGGCATGTTTATAATGAGAAGGGTCACTAAATATAATTAAACAGTATACTTTCTGGAAACACGCAGTTATTAACTGATAGACTGATTTATTATACTAGTGGACCTATAAAATACTTCTATTTAAAAACTATTGAATATATCAGTTCAAACATTTCTGAAATCCAGTTGATGACTGGGCTACCGTGCTGAAGTTTTTGTGTATTCAAGGTCAGCTTTATCCCCAAATTTTGTAGTTTAGTTAACCTAGTTGTGAACATATAAAAATAGTTATTTCAATTGAAATATTACAGATAGTTTAGACACAATTATGGATTGGAGCATGCACAACTAGCTTTAAAAAGATTTCTGCTCATAGGTTACTTAATTTACTAAGAACATTGCTTTTATCATACTGCTGTGCTTCACCAAAATTTGTGTTTGCATTGTTTTTTTTAATTTGGTTTTTTTTTTTTTTTGAGTTGGAGTCTCACTCAGTTGCCCAGACTGGAATGCAGTGGCCGCTCCCAGCCACCGCAGCCTCGACCTGCTGGGCTCTGGCGATCCTTCCGCCTCAGCCTTCCAAGTAGCTGGAACTACAGGCACGCGCTACCATGCCCGGCTAATTTTTTTGATTTATTGTAGAGACGAGGTCTCACCAAGTTGCCCAGGCGGGTCTCGAACCCGCGGGCTCAGGCAATTCACTCACCTTGACCTCCCAAAGCACGGGATTACAGGCTGAGTCACTGAGCCCAGCCTGCATTGTCATCACAAATGTTCTCACTCATAAGTGGGACCTGAACAGTAACAAAAGGGTGGGATCAGCAGTCATGGGACACTGGCGGAGATGAAAGGTAGGGCATGTAACAACACAAAGAGTACTTGGTCCTAAACCAGGGGAAGTGAGGGCCAGTTGGAGGCCCAGACAGGTCATGACCAGAGTCATGGTCCTACTGACTGATACACCCTTGCCACATTTTCTCCCAGAGCAAGTTTTTATATCAGCAAATACCCTAATAGCTGTCCTGGAAAAGGTGATGCTCATTACTTTGCATCTGGGAAAGGGTCAGAAAAAGAGAAAAGAGTTAAAGTGGAAAAGCTATTCATTGTATATGTGGGTGGCAGCGTTGGTGGTATAGTGGTGAGCATAGCTGCCTTCCATTGTATACGTGTGTCTCACACCACTGAGCCACAACATGGCACAGTTACAAATTCAAGTCCAAATTACAAAGTGAAGATTGACCAAAACCATTATGGCTTATTTTAATGCAACTATTGATGATAGTTAAAACTTTTTCCCTCCAGTGGCAGAAAATGCTAAACTGAATAGAATGCCAGGACATTAGATATAAACTGGAAAAGTCACATGTACATAAGGTTCATTCCAGGTAAACCTAGATGTATGATAACCCTATAAATAACTTACACTGGGCACGAGAAAGAAGACACTGTTACAGACTGACAGGAATTAGAAGAATAGCAATTTGAAAATTTAGATGAAATGAACAAATTCCTAGAAAAAAATACAACTTACCAATTTATTGATAAAAAATGGGAAAATCTGAAGAGTTCAATGCTAAGGAAATTGAATCTGTAATTTAAAATCTTCTCCCAAAGAAAATTACAAGCTTAGATAGTTTTACAAATGAAATCTATCCGAACATTTAAAGAAGAAATAATGCCAATCTCAAAAATTCTTATAGAAAACACAAGAAAAGAAAATATTCCCTTTCTTATCTTATGAGGCCAGGATAACTCTGATGCTGAAAGCTAACAAAGACATTATAAGAAAGGAAAATAATTGCAAGATAATCTCACTCACCAATATAAATACAAAAATCTAAATAAAATATTAGCAAGAAGAACAAAAACAAAAAAAAACCCTCAGCAATATATACAACATGATGAAACAGAGTTTCTTCCAGGAAAGCAAAATTGACTTAACATTGCTGGAAAATCATTCAAGGTAATTCACTGTATTATCAAGAACAAAAGAAAAAAATCACATAATTATCTTTTTTTTTTTGAATCTCACTCTGTCACCCAGGCTGGGGTGCAGTGGCATGATCATGGCTACCACAGCCTCAGTATGCTGGGCTCAGGCAATCCTTCCGCCTCAGCCTCCCAAAGTGCTGGATTATAGGCATGAACCACCACGCCTGGCCATATGATCATCTTAATAGATGCAGAAAAAGTGTTTGATTAAAATAAATCTCCATATATTTGTTTTTTAAAAAAGACACCAACTGCTTAGCAAACTAGAAATAGAAGAGAAAGTCCTTAATATAATAGAGTATTTACAAGATTCACAGCAAACATTGTATTAATAATGAAATGTTCAAAGCTTTTTTTCTAGTGATGGAGAACTGGACAAGGATCCCACTGTCACCACCTCTATTCCCCATTGTCTTGGAGGTCCTGGCAGAGTATTAATTCAAGGAAAATAAATGTAAAATTAAGGATTGGAAAAGAGGACATAACACATATTATGTTTAAATGAGATATGGTTATATTTGTAGACAATGCATAAGTAAATTAAGAGCATTAATAGAAAAACAAGCATCGTTTTTCTACATTTCAGCAAGAAAAAAGTTAGAAAGTAAAAAAAAAATTTTTTTTTGAATCGGGGGTGTCTCACTGTGCTGCCCAGATTGGAGTGCAGTGACAGAATCACAGCTCACCACAGCCTCGACCTCCTGGGCTAAAGCTATCTTCCTACCTCAGCCTCCTGAGTAGCTGGAACTACAAGTGTGTGCCACCATGACTGGCCAAGATTTTTATTTCTTTGTAGAGATGAGGTTTTTCCATGTTGTCCAGACTGGTCTCAAACTCCTGGGCTCAAGCAATCCTTCTGCTTCAGCCTCCTAAAGTACTGGGATTACAAGCATAAGCCACTGTGCCTGGCCCTAATTTTTTTTTAATTCTTTAAATAATCTTTAAAAATTTAGCACCTAAGAAACATAACAAAAGATATAACATGACTTCTAAGCAAAAAGTTATAGAATATATTTAGGAAAGCTCAAGTCACTGTGAATAGCCAAAACAACCTTGAAAGAGAACACACTTGTCTTTGGAGGTCTCACGCTTACTGATTTCAAAACTTATTTCAAAGGTACTGTATTCAAAACTATGTGGTACTGGCATAAAGACAGACCCATAGACTAAAGAAATAGAACAGAGAGCCTCAGAAATAAACCATTCTATATGTGGTCAGATAGTTTGTAATAAGCATGCCAGTGGGGGAAAGGACAGTTTTTTCAATGAAAGGGTGCTGAGAAGACTGGCTATGCAAAAGAAATAAATTGGCTAGGCATGGTGGCTCAAGCCTGTAATCCCAGCACTTTGGGAGGCTGAGGCAAGAGGATTGCCTGATCCCACAGGTTTGAGACCATCCTGGGCAACATGGTGAGACCTTGTCTCTACAATAAATAAAAAATTAGCCAGGCGTGGTAGCATGAGCCTGTAGTTCCGGCCACTTGGAAGGCTGAGGCAGAAGGATCACCTGAGCCCAGCAGGTCGACACTGGGGTGGCCATGAGTGTGCCACTGAACTCCACCCAGGGCAATGGAGTGAGACTCCAACTCCAAAAAAAAAGACAGAAATTGGACTCATTTTATACCATATACAAAAATTAACTCAAAATGAGTCAAAAGATCCAACTGTAATAGCTTAAGACTATAAAGCTCTTATAAGAAAACATAGGGGAAAGCCTTCATGACTTTCCCAAAAGAAAGAATAGATAAATTAGACTACATAAAAAAATTAAAACTTCTGTGCATTAAAAGACACAGTGGCTCAGCCTGTAATCCCGTGCTTTGGGAGGCTGAGGTGAGTGGATTGCCTGAGCCCACGGGTTCTACACCCACCTGGGCAACTTGGCGAGACCTCATCTCTACAATAAATCAAAAAATTAGCCGGGTGTGGTAGCGCACGCCTGTAATTCCAGCTACCTGGAAGGCTGAGGAGGAAGGGTCACTGGAGCCCAGCAGGTCGAGGCTGCGGTGGCCGGGAGCGGCCAATGCACTCCAGTCTGGGCAACAGAGTGAGACTCCAACTCAAAAAAAAAAAAAATCAACAGAGTGAAAAGGCAACCATCAGGATAGGAGAAAATATTTACAAATCATTTTTAAAAATCCAGAATATATAAAGAACTCCTATGACTTCTGGGCAAGATGGCAACGGAACAGGTCGGACTGTGAGTGTCTCTGCAAAAGTGAATGTACATAAAGAACTCCTATTAGACAACAGCAACAACAAAAGCAATACAATTTTAAAATGAATAAAGGACTTAAATAAATATTTATCCAAGGAAGATAGACAAATGGCCAACAAACACGTGTAAAGATGCTCAATAAAATTAAAGGAGTACTGGAGATTGTTTTCACTACAATGTGAATGCATTTAGTACTACTGAACTGTACACTTAAAAATGGTTAGTGAAAGGGTACCTATAGAAACCTAGAAGAAACAGCTTATTCTTTAGTCTTTTTGCCTCAGCATAGCCATTAGAAAGCATTCAGACATTCTACTGCAGGACAAACAGCAGCCTATCCCATCCCCCCCTAGGCAAATCTCCTTCAGATGCAAGATCAGGACAACCCAACCAGTCATGGTTTAGCATAATAATCTCTAGTAAACTTTTGATTCCTTGTCAAGGCCAAAGTCATAAGAGTTTGTGAGTTGCAAATGTCTGAGTTTGTGAATTACAACTGTCTAACTAGTCTCTTGAAGGAAACCTTCCTTCCCCCCCCAGGGTTAACCTAATCAGCCCTCTGTGAACTATGTGACACAGATAAACCCCACAACAGCAGCAATCATGTGACTAACCCACCCATCTGCCTGCTGTCCATCAAATGACATCATCAGTACCTGCGCTTGCCTGCCCCTTTGTGATGACGTGGAAGCAGACCACCACCCAATCACCCTAATGATCTTCCCCCATCAAGGGGAATGGTTAAAAGGACTCAACCACAAGCAACCAGGGGCCATTGCCTTGCTAGAGTCTGG
>CAUYQG010147650.1:0-16613 GCA_963574415.1 Tarsius wallacei | reverse complement strand
CTTCCGAGTAGCTGGAACTACAGGCGCGTGCTACCACGCCCGGCTGATTTTTTGATTTATTGTAGAGATGAGGTCTCGTTTGCCCAGGCGGGTCTCGAACCCGCGGGCTCAGGCATTCCACTCACCTCAGCCTCCCAAAGGTGCGGGATTACAGGCTGAGCCACCGAGCCCGGCTTATATAGTGGATTCTTGATCTGCATACTCTAACTTTCTTTTTAAGGTTAAAAAAGTTAAAAATTGATTGCAGCTTCTGTTCAGTTTTTGTTTCTTCCTGAAAACCATACAGTTCTTAAGCCTTTCTTTTCTATTATCTGCTCTTTAATCATTTTCATCCTTGTACTTTTCCTCTATATTCCAGAGGAATTTCTGAGGTTGGTCTCCTACTTTACTGAATTATCTGCAGTACATTTTCTGTTCCACATAGCTTTGAATGCAGATTTTAATTCTATTCACTGCATTTTGGTTTCGCTCGAATCCTTTTTTACCTCACAAATTTTCATTTTCCTCTCATCTTGCTGTCGTTCTCATGACCTCTTCTCTTGCTATGAAAATCTGCTTTATCGAGACCATTCCTTCTCAAATTCTATTGAAGATTAAAATAATTTTCTGAAAATTTCTTTTAATTCTGGTAATAAATCACTTTCCAAAGCCTGTGTTCCTGCTTTGTCTTTAGGATGATATCCTCTATTTCCATGTCACTTACTAAAATGCATTTGTTAGTTATTGTTCTGTCACTTTTCTTAACAAAGGAGATCTATCTGGATCTGGTGTTTCTAGTGGGTCCAGCTTTCTGTCCACGAATACTAGTTCAACCCTCTCTATATAGCTCTGAAGTGCAAGTTGACGTCCAGAGCTACAAGTTCAATTTCCGACGTTCAACTTGTTGTCTTTCTTCAAGTGTTGACCCAATATTAGCTTTAGTTCTCCATTCAGTTCATCCCTTCTGACATGAAAGCAGTGATAGTATATGCAGTTGTCAGGGATATTTTTTCCTCTCTCTTTCCTTATGTTGTGCTTTCTTCAGGTAAACAGCTTCCTAATTAGAATGAGGCACCTTCAAAGCCTGCCCTGTTGCTGACCATTCCCTATTGCTAACCAATTCTTTTTTAGGTAGCTGTCCTGTTTTTAGGAAAAGAGCTGCTGATGAGAGATTTGATGTGGAAGGAAAATAAGACTTGAGCATTAAAAGGAGCACTTATACAGTGGAAGAATGACTGTCTGATTTAATGAGCCAGGTGGCAGACAGTGGGGAAGATATAATGGGCTTTTCTAACTTCAGACAGGTGGGCTTTCTCTAGGTCTGGTGGCAAACACAGGTGGGCAACTAATTGCCTTTTAAAAATCCAGGTCCATTGACCTTATAGTTAATGGCAAGGTTTTCTGTCAATACCAACTTTTGGTGGCAACGTAAAAATGTTTGCCTTTGTACATGTGGGTATGTGTGTGTTTGTATATTTTGGTGGAAAAGGATATATCAGGGCTACTAGCCAGATGCCATTTTAAACCAGAACTCTTCATGACTTTTTTATTTTAAAATGAATTACCAGGTTGCTTTTATCTACTTACTCATGTGGCAAATGTGAGACATGAGTAAGCAAAGGCCTGGAAGTTGCCCCCTGGGGAGAAAAGGGAAGACATATTTGGGGATTGTGCTTTGTTCCTCACTCTCTTGCCTCCTGCTCATCCACCATTCCCTGGTGCCCCAGGACGTATTTTTCTTCTCCCTCCTCACTTCTCCTTTTCATCCAAGCCTGGATTTCTGGATTTAAGCCTAACTTTATACCCTGATGCCTGCCTGATACATGCTCATTTCTTTGCTGCCTCCTCAACAACAGAGGTTTACCCAGCAAGGTCTCTCTAGGCCATGATGATGGGGTACTCAATCCTTGCAGAGATGATATAGACAGAGAAGGACTTGCCCTTTCTTTCCTCCTTCCACCGAGGACCAGTGTGGCAGCTTGCGCTTCATTTAGGAGGCAGTTACAAGTGACAGATGGAGGAATGGCCGCATAGCTCCCTAACAGCTTGCAGATTCAAGACTGACCCTGCTTTGCTGCACAGGTACAGCGTGCTTCAGGGAAACAGGATTTAGCACTGGGCATCCTGCCTATCCCACAGGCATGATCTGCTGCTGCTGTGATTTTCAGCCTGGTAGCCAGGCCTGAGTGCCCCCTTTGTGCAAGACTGAGAGAGGAAGCCAATTCACTTGTTGCACAGGAAGTCAGGATGGGTAACCTAGTAGCACAGATTTCAAATGTTTTTGTCTTATTGGTTAAACTAAAATATCATTGTAATTGTGTAAGTCAAGCAAATATACAAAAAGACCTTTAGAACAACAAAAACTCAAATCTCAGACATGAAAGCACAGGTCACTATTAAAATTCCCTTCGTGATCCTAATGTTAAGGGTCTAAGTTATTGTCATATTTCAAGTCTGTTAAGGGTTTAATGTACTGGGCCCATAGATTAATTCTATATTTAATCTCTCTTCTTTTACATTTCCATATTTTTTACAGCTGTTGCCAACATGAATATCATCCTCTATAAAAGTAAAGTAATTTCCAGAAATATCATAAAGGCTGTATACTTCACTCATACTTTATCTTTTTATTGGGTTATTTTGTTATATAAGGTAAAAATGCACTTGTATATTTCCTGTTTTTACTGGAGCAATGAGTGTGAGCATATCAGAATATCAAAAAGTTTTTCCAAGTAATCTTTTTCCTCTCATTGTCTTAAAAGAAGGGATAAGGACACTAAATTCTAAATATTTTAACCATGTCATTACTTTAATAGTATGTTATTTAAAAGTACCATTAATGGAAACACTGTAAACTACACAGCAGCAAATATACACATCTTAAAAAATACTGAACTAAGTTGTCTAAATAATACCTAATAGTTAGACTGTGTCATGCATTTTTGTATGTTCAAATGCTTTGCACATAGACATGTTAAATATCTGGTGAATGAATAAATATTTGATGTGTTGCTGATATAACTTAGATTGCCTCTGACATTGGATACCGTCTGATACTTGCTGTTAGGTTGCATGAAACTGATAAGGCAAGAATGATCATATTTATGGTTTGCAGGTAGAGGAGCAAATTTAGACCATAAGGAATCAGGAAATCAAATTGTGTAACTCATTCTGTGACCAGCTTTTCATAAACGAGATAGCCTTACCTCAGTATGGAAGGAAACCTTGTTTTGTGCTTTTGCCGAGACTCCTCTGTGCCCAGGTTAGAGGAAGTTTTTGTCCATAAGACAGACACCTTGGGAGATTCTGTGGTGTGTGGTGTTTTCTGGCTCTGTTATGATTCCCTTCCGCTCATGGGTATAACCAATCATACAAGCAAAGTTGATCGATTGACTATTTAATAAACTACATGTTACTTGTTTTAAACAAAACAGTGGACTGACTGGCAGGCATTTTTCCATTTTAATTTGGTTGCTCTGGTGTTATAGAAATATTCCAGGAGATTCTTGGAATAAGACAGCAGGCAGCCAAGGTATTATGAATCACTTGAACATAAACTAGTTGTTGGACATTCAGAGGAGCCAAAGGACCCTTTTCTTCTTCCAAGCCCATAAGACATATTGTGGGTACCCTTTCAACCACAAAGTGGGGAAGGTAAGCTGCTTGTGTGATAAGGACAGCATAATAAGAAATAATTTATTTCTCATAATCTCATTTTCTCCTCACAGTATGTCCATAATGTAGGTACTATCATTATTCCCATTCTACAGAGGTAGAAACTAAGGTCCAGAGTTTACTGTAGCAGCTTACCAGGGTGTTATGGGATACTCCAGGATGAATGACACAAAACTTGCTCTCAAGGAGATTATAACCAAATCAGGGCAATACATTGTGCATATATAAATAATAATAATATGTCATTATTATTATTATCATCATCATCACAGATCAGTCCCTAATTATAAAATGGGTTACATCGGGAAACAATATGTACTACAAGAGTTTAGAGAAGGGTCGTTTCAAATGACAGTTCTGCTACTCGTTGCTTGCAGGCTGAAATGAATAAGCATGAGACGTAGTGCAAGCAAGGTGACTTCATTTCAAAAGCTGGCAGATGGGGAAATGGCCAGACTCATGCCCCAAATAAACCATTTCAAAATTGTAGGTTGAGAATTGGGGATTTTAAAGGGAAAGACTGGAATGACGTGTATCGGGGAGCAGCATGGGGAGCTCTTGCTTGACTGGTAATCTTGAATTACAGTCCACCAGGGGAGCTGGCTGATGTCATCATGACTGTGGCCAGGTTGCAGATGAATTGCCTTCAGGTGACCTCTAAACAATAGCAAATTCTGCTTGGGGGTCTCCAAACTCTGTTATTCCAAAGTTAGCCTCTGGAATAGCCTTTGGAATTTCTCAAGCAAATACACAATTATATTAGATAGGAAAAAAAAATCTTTAAAGTGTAGGCTAAGAGAGAAAAAGGCTTAAAATTGTTTTTCAAAAGCTGAAATGGAAATTCTCAGTTACAGGGTGAGGTGATTATTTTGGGCTGAGGTAGGTCCTGTCTCTCTGTTAAGGCTCATTAGAGACCCCACCTCCTAAAGTAATGTGAAATGCTCCTTGGCAAACCATGCTCCTCTGTGAATCAGGGAAAAGAGACATTTCAGAGCTTTCTGTTCTCTGAGCTCCTGGTTTTCTTTTCTTGGCCAAAGTTACTCTTGTTTTGCAAATTTGACTTCCAGTGGGAAGGAGGGAAGGTGTCTATGAGGGAGGATATGAAGTTGGAGGACTTCCCCATAGGCTCTGATTGAATTCCTTTAAATGGTGGACATACAAAAGCGATTGTTTCCAAGCTTTGGACTAAAGTTCTATTGGCAAACATTAATTGTTAGCACTCCTTGTCCCCCTTCTCAATAGAAAAAGCTGAGACTGTTTTAGAGTTGGAAGAGGCTGAAAACCTAACCCACATCCCACTCTTTTCGTGCACCGGGATGGAAGAGCCCAAGACAATGGTGAAATTCAATAACACGTCCAAAAGGATTCCAGTCAGGGAAGGTGAGACTTGAGAGGAGAACCCTGGTGTTTGATTCTTGGTTTAGAACTCATGGCAAATTCAGGTACTCATCATCTTCTGATGGGGTTACATCCTGATAAACCTATGGTAAATTGAGAATATCAGAAGTTGAAAATGCATTTACTATACCAATCCTATGGAACACCATAGCTTAGCTTAGTCTAGCCTACCTTAAATATACTCAGAACATTTACATCAGTCTGTAGTTGGGCAAAATCATCAAACACAAAACCTATTTTTACCGTTAAGTGTCGATTACTATAGACAGATGGGCATTTTGCACACAAGATGGAATGTGAAAACATAAAATACAATATCCAAAAAAATGGTGACAATACAATACGTATATAGGTTGTTGACCTTTGTGATCACATGACTGACTGGGAGCTGCAACTCACTGCTACTGGCCAGCATCAGGGCATGTGGTTAGTCTGGGAAAAGATCAACATTCAAAATTCAAAATATGGTTTCTACTGAACACATATCACTATCACATCATTATTCAGTCGAAAAAATTGTAAGTTGAACCATTATAGGTCAGGGATCATCTGTTGTCTCTTCATTTGTCTCTAGAATGTTTAAACTACCAATAGAGTATTGAAATTATTCATTTTTTGCAAGCATGGGCTGAGCCTGGGGACCCTCTGACCTTGCCAATGGTGACGGTGAGAGCACAGGCTGGTGGTGGTGGGGTGCATGTGTAGTCACGGAGTATACCCCCCACAGCACTCTACTCTTAGCTTTCAGTCAAGGTTTGCTGGCAGGTTTTTTTTTTTTTTAAGTTGATAATGCTTTTTTCTTTTTAAGACAATTTTTAAAGAGCAGTTTTAAGTTCACAGAAAAATTGAGCAGAAAGTATAGAGATTTCTATATATCCTCTCCTTCCACACTTGCATGGCCTTCTCTATGATCGATATCACCTACCAGAGGATACATATGTTTCCATTGATGAGCCTACACTGACACATCGTTACCACTCGGTGTTCATAGTTACATCAGGGCTCACTTTTGGTGTTGTACATTCTATGGGTTTGAACAAATGCATAATGACATGCATCCACCATTGTAATATCATATGGAATATTTTCACTACCCTAAGCATTTATTAATTGAAAATATATTCAATGCAATATGGTACGGCCACTTTGGAAGATAGTTTAGTAATTTCTTACAAAACTACACATGTTCTTACCACACAATCCAGCAATCATGCTCCTTGGTATTCACTCAAAAGGGTTGAAAACCTATGTCCACATAAAATCCTGCACATGGATATTTGCTGAGATTTTAAGCAAATGACTTTATGGACTATGGACATCTTCTGACTTTGACTGTATTCCTGGTTCCCACTTCCCCATTCTTTGTCCTATATTCACTGACCAGTTGGAGCCTCCGTTTCTCTGTCCCTTTGTCCCATAGAGGAAATGCAAAGGTACTGATTTCAGTCATTTACCTTCCCCTGCCAGGTTGTAGCCCGGTGACAAAAACTGCATTGTCTTAAGGGTGTCACGTAGAGGAACAGAGCAGGAGTGCCATTTTGTTAATGTCAGATATAAATATCTTTATGAACCTTATATGTCTGGATTCATTAGCCATTTAATGAATTTGATGCACAGATGTTCAGGAAATTAGGAGCAACTGACTTCATTGGGAAATAATAGCAAGCTTAGTGCCAGCCAAGATATCAAAAACATGCTGTTCCTACAATCTGCCAAGAAACCAGGTACAGTAATGGTCTCTTTGTTATATATAAGCTCACTGTTAACACTCAATAAATGTTAATTGTATAATAATAAAAAATATTGAGCATGACTCTCCCCAGTGAAGATTAGATTGCAGATATAAAGGGATGCCCTCTGTGTTCAGATGTATCTTTCCTTTGGATTTGTATTATATTCACCTGATGGAAAGAAAAAAGAGTTAAGAAAAAGCTAATTGGTGCCTTAGACTGAGGTTATTAATTTTCAGGCACGATAATTGAATTTGCCTTACAGAATTTTTCATCAAGACTGCTATCAAGTCTTTTGATTTGCTTTGTCACTGACCTTGGGGTTCACAGCATGTAAATGACATAAGTATAGTCATATACCACATGAGCGTGTTTTGGTCAACAACAGACTGCATATACAACAGTAGTTTCATGAGATTATAATGGAGCTGAAAACCTATCACCCAGTGATGTTGTTGCTGTCACAATGTTGTAGTGTAACACATTATCTTTTCTATGTTTAGATAAGTTTACATATGCTAGCTAATACATTGTGTTACAATTGCCTACAGTATTCAGCACAATAATAGGCTATATGGGTTTGTAGGGGTAAATATACTCTATAATGTTCACACAACAGCAAAGTTGTCTAATGATATGTTTCTCAGAACATATCCTCTCATTAAGTGACACATGCCTGTAGTTGAAGAGAAAGGGCAGAATCAAGCCAGAGGGAGCACTGACACTGACACTGTGTAGGCAAACCCATATCTATCCTACAGGCTGACACCATTCTCCGGAGTGTTTGTTCTGCTTTATTGCTATCTTTGAGCCATTAAATATTTTGGAGACAAACAATATGGAGAGGAAGAAAGGGTCAAATAATTCTGTGATACTTGCAAATGTTCTTCCTTGGCAGTAGTATGTTGGTAAGTGTTTAAAAATTTGCACTCTCATGCTTAAAAAAAAAAACCAAAACCAAAAACAGAAAGCCATGATTTGTAGCATTTGCTGATTTCCATGGTGTAAATAATCCACCATGATCAATTTCAAGCTGCCAACATAACAACCAGCTCACAAACTTCCTGCATATTTGACAATCAGCTCTTGCAAGTGGATACAAACCATCTCCAGCAAAACCCTGGTCTCAGTATTATCATGGTTATAGTTGTGGGTGATGATTAGAGAAGCTCTGAAGAGAGTGGTATCTAGATCCTCAGTTTCTTTGGTGGCAAAATGGAAATAATATCTATCATAAGGCTGATAGATGTACAGAGGAGATAATAAATATAAGTTGCTCAGCAAGGTTTTAGGCATAAAAGTGTTCAAAATGGTAGTTGTTGTTACTATTATTATTTCCTGAGATTAAATATGTCAGTCTCTAAATCTGTGCAGAAATATTATGATAATCAGGGAATGTAGACTATCATAGGTATCAGTTGGTCCTGGCATGTGATTTATGTAAAATTCATATCTTAATATTTACCAGATATTTCTTGCAGTAGGCTTGTATACATAGGTGGGAAAAGTGCCTCACAAATAGTCTCAAAAAGGAAGAATATGTGTGCTTGATTTCTGGGAAACAAAAGAACAGTCTATATCACATTGTTTTAAAGATGAATCCTTCAGTGAGCAGATGATGTGATGCCTTCTTTCTTGGTGAGGTTTAGCAAGTTTTATCTTAGAAATATATAGTCTTTTGAAATAAGGTGAGCACAAATAGTGACAAGTGCAAACTGTCTGAATGTCCTGCTTCACACAGGCTCAATAGGCCCAACTTTCCTTTCCAGCTCAGAGAGAAGCTGAGCATCTGGCAGGGGCTACCATGCGCATGCCTCCCTGTACCGCAAGCATCTCCTCCTCATCAAACAGAGCAGCTTGACAAAGGGAAGTTCAGATAGATGAGGCTCTTTCCCAAGGGAACAATGGAAATCTGGTTCTATTTCCCTATATCTCCCATTCTCTGGCACTTAAAATGATAATCAACCTAGCTTCTGAACACTCTCTGAATCACTTCATTGTGTTGAAATTATTTCAATGACAATTGGTGAAGAACACAAATGTGCAACTTTGTAAAATAGGAAATCAGGGTAAGGGAAAATTTTTCTTGAATCCCTCCGTTAAGTATACCTTAATCTTGCCATACATGTATACCATTAAGCATTCCAGAAAATTCCTTGGCTTTCCTCTTCTTGCTGCTATGTGGAAAAGCCTGTCTGCTGTCACCAAATTCTAACATAGACTGCTCAGGGCCCCATATTTTCCCACTGCTGTTTATTATTGTGTCACTAATTCTAATCTGATTCAGATTCAGGGAGCTCTTTCTCTTCATAGAATGAAAGCATTTTGGCAGCCATTAGCTCTATGGGTAGGGATCATGAACAACCACACATACAAAGAAACTGCAAATTAGAGCTTCTATTCCTTATATCTTCACATGGCTGACTGAAGTAAGACAACTCCACAAACCATGCATTTTAAAGAACATTTGCAGGGTGAATATATTACAAATATGGCTAGGAAGTGGGCTGCAGTATATCTTCAAAAGTGACTGATTTAAACCCAAACTTAATGTATTTTGGAGGCCAGCAATAATTTGACTTGCTGAGTGGATGGAATTTATGGGTATAATGCAGTGCAAATAAAAACATCCTCTTTCAGTAATAAAGGTGTATGCTATGTCCGTGCTGGGAAATACAGCTTTCCTTACCTCTGACTTCTGGAGAGAACGCGTGGGAATAGCTAAGACAGACCCAGTGCCTTTCTTTGTGACCTTATGGAAATATCAAGTTTTATCTTTGTATTTAGGGGGGTTTATAGCACCATTTCTGGATCTATGCTTTTGTGTTTGAGAACCAAATAAATAAGAGACTCCCAGGAATGCATCATTGAGCTGTAAGTCATTTTCCTAATGAGGTGATCCAGACCAGACTGAAGGAAGCGCAGAGGGTAGAAAGAGGGTTTGGGATGTGGGATGTTCACATCCACCTCTCAAAGGTATGACCACTGGGGAAGATAGAAACCCACTGTCACGTGACTTCTGGCTTTGAGGACTTCCTATTTCCTTCCTGTGTGGTTCTGATGTGTAACCCTGAGAAGAAACCTTCCATGGTTCACGTGTGGTCAAATGTCCATGGTATGCTGAAGTTGAAGTTGAAATATAGGAAGTAATATACTTTTGTGGGTGAATTGTTATGAAAAGAAACAAATGCTGTAGACTTCCTCCTCTGCAACTTCAGGATTCAAGAGAATCCCCTGCTCTGTCCCTCAGGTCTCATGTTAGTCCTCCATCCCCACCCCAACTCCTCCTCCTAACATACCCCACCCTCCATCCCACAATGGAGCACTTCAGCCCTTCCTCACCCAGTTCAGCTATTCCAGTTCTCTGTGAAGGTCAGTCCTGAGAGAGTTGATCATAGGCACTAGAATAGGTTATTTTTACTATCTGAGCCTCTGTTTCTCCACCTATGAAGGGCCTATAAGCTATGGGATGAAGCTACACCCTCATATCTATTAGAATGATCATGTGATGGAAGACAATATTATCAGCAGCTAGGGAGAATCATAGAAAAAAATAAAAAATTTATGGTTTACATGTCTGCAACTAAGGCAGGGAAAAAAAGAAATGTATACTCTCAAGGACTTTGTATTTCTTGAAATACTTGCAACATAAATTGCAGCTTTTGGAAAAGGCATAGTCTAGGCCCCCATTCAACGACTTCATCAATTTCCTGAGAAAAATAATACAGATCTTTCAAGTCAATATTTATTTCAGAATTCTAGAACAAATGTGTGTTGGACCAAATGTGTATAAACTTCCTCTTACTTCAAATGTTAAACTTAGTCATGGTGACCTTCCTAATGGGGACAGTTAGGAGGTGGAAAGAGATATTGGAAAAAAGATACAGAAAAATTGTGAAGTCATGGCATGAATGAGCAGTCACAAAATAGTATGTGTCCTTTTGAACACTTCTGAGTTAGTTCAGATTTTCATTAAAATATATTTGCTTAAAGAACTTTTATGTTGTCTGTATATTATTCCTTTAAGTTAATTAGTAAATTCCTCCTCTGTAACCTCAGCATTTGAGGTAATCTCCTTCTTCCTTTATTGCTAGTATTTGTTGTGGATTTCTGGGGCACATTCCAGCAACAGTTTTCCTAAAGGAAAACTGCAGCTTTAAAGTGTATGGGAAGTTCTTGAGAGATGGGGAATTGGAGCTGGTTTTGGGTAGTTCTAGTTTTGTCAGTGGTTATACTTGGGATTTTCCAACCATCAGACTAGGGGAGTCAATATCCTAAGATGTGTACTGCCAGTCCTTTGGGTCTATACCCTGTATGCTTAAATCCTAAGTTGGTTCTGGGGTTCAGAAGACCAAATATGAGAATAGGAATCTATATTAGTCCATTTTGTGTAGCTATAAAGAAATACCAGAGGCTGGGTAATTTAAAAAGAAAGGAGGTTTATTTGGCTCATGGTTCTGCATGGCATTGACATAGGCTTGGCTTCTGGTGAGGCCTCAGGAAATTTTTATGCATGGTAGAAGGCAAGGAGAGCCAGCATATCACATGGCACGAGTGGGAACAAGAGAGAAAAGGGAGGTGCCAGGCTCTTTTAAATAGCCAACTCTCGAGAGAGAACTAATAGAGGAAGAACTCACTCATTACCCTGAGAATGGCATTAAGCCATTAATTAGGGATCCGACTTTGTGACTCAAACACCTCTCACTAAGCCCCACTTCCAAAATTGGGGGTCACATTTCAACATGAGATTTGGAGGGTACAACAATCCAAACTATATCAGAATCCATATTGCAACAAGCTCAAAGAGACCTGATGCAGTGACATTTTGCTGACATCTCCTGCTCTAGGCCACTAATAATATTTTCTCTGCTTTCTTCTCTATTCCTCCCTTCTACTTTCCCATACTTTGGCAAATTCAGACCACCAGGATTCTTGCTATTCAGAGATCCTTTAAGTCTTGTCTAGGATTAGATTTTTGGGGGACCCTTCATATGGCCCAGATTTTAGAACTATATGGACTGGGCTGGAAGACCTGAGAGAGGACATGCAACTACTCATCTTGTGGCAGGGCCTTTCTGCTTTCTGGATTAAATGTCAAATGACACTTTGACTTCTCCCAAGACCTGTCAAGGGATTTACACTATTTAAGACTCGCTGGATGTCCTTTGCCAGCTGGAATTTCCCAAAGTTGACAGGCAGCATCCTTCTGCACTTCGCTCTAGTGCTGGTATCTTGTTAGGATGCTGTGCCTGGGCGTGCTTGTTATGGGTTGCCTTATAACATACTTGGCAGGGGGTTGTAGTAGAAACACAAGACTGGCAGTTATCAGAAGCCCTTGGTTCCCTTCCTGCTCTAAATTATATCATTAATTAATATAACTGTTTGATTTCCTTACCTGTAAAATGGAAATAAAGCTGATACCTTCTCTACTGACCAAACCTCATTGAAGTAAGCTCCTGGAGATAATTATTGGCCCTCTAGGGTTCCAGGATTAAACCCCCTTATTGCAAATCTCCCTGTGCAATAAATAATATTATAGACAGGATTTATATAGTTCTATCCAGTTTATTGTTTCCTTTTTCTGTAAAATACTAAGAGCTCTCATTTATTGAGCACCCGCCAGGTGCTAAGTGCCCTCACATGTGACTCATTACTAATCATCACAAGGATTCTCTGTGTAGGGGATTATTAACCTGAGTTTACAATCTCAGATGGCCAAGTACGCAGCCTGTTCTCACCTGGGAGTGGGGATGAGCTCCCCCCCGCCAGAAACATCGAATCTTAAGACCTGTGGGTTTTCTACTACAGCATATGGAGTGGAGTCACTTACCTGCCTAAGCTGTTCCTCTCTGTATCAGTCTGGTTAAAGCAATTCTGCTCAATCATACTCTAATACATCTGAAAACCCAAAATGCCACCATGTTGCTCTGAAATTTAGGTAGACCATTTAAAAAAAGCTTCAATAAAATGTCCTTTCAAATTGAAATGAAGTTCTACAGTTTACAAAGCACTTTCACATACAGAAATTTATTGAATCTTGACAACACATTGGAAGAGAGGGTTTGTATTTATAATGTGTTCACTAGATGTGGAGACTTTGAAAACCTACTTACTACAACTGGTCAGAGGTCAGGTTACCAGTAGGAAACAGAGGTGGGGCTTGAACCCAGGTAGTCAGTGTTTTTTCATTGTATCACACAGCCTCACGCACTGAGAAAAGGTGCAAGGAAAGAGCAGAGGTTAGAGCTTAAAAGGGTGAGTTTCATTGCCTGGGCATCATATACTAATTGGACAGAGTGGTCGAATAGTATGAGCTTGTCTTTGTTCTTCCAGGTTATATATGGAGAGAGAAAAAGCTAAAGGGTTAACTTTATCCCCCTACCTTCGACTTTGTCAATACTGCTTTCCTCACTAGTCATTGTGAAAACCAAAAATACTCCTCCCTCCAAATTTCCAAAATGCCCCCCCTCCAGTGTTTCCTCTGTTGAGAACCACCTCCAAAGTGCCAGGGGATACTTTGAAGCAAATCACTCAGGCCCTTGTGTTGCCCCCACTGGCAAGAGCTCTAGGCACAGTCTCTAAGGAGTTTTGCACAAAACCTTTGTTTGACTCAGAGCAATTAGTTCCCTCTGAATCACTACTAGTTTGAATATGACAAGCAGCCAGCATACCATAGTGGAAAGAGCATTGTCTAGGAATCTTAAAAACTGAGATCCAATTCTTAATCTCCGTCACTAACAGCAGTTTATATAGAGAAGTGATTTACTTCTTTGGGCCATACTACTTGGAAGGCCCAACTGAGATTTAGCTGATAATAGAGCCTTGTCACATTGCCTCTTACTCCCTTCTCTGTTGAGTTGTCTAATAGCATGAGCTAATTTCTTTTTGGAAAATGAACTCAAAGAGTGTCAGTGATTGGAATTCAGGAATATGTCAGTATATCAGGTTGATTGGAGCAACCCAGTGATTCCAAACCACTGCCCCTGCCACCCTCCCCCGCAACACATACACAAAGATCAGAACCCTGAGCATTAGTTCTTTAGAATAAAAGGAGTTCCAGGTAAGTGTGACAGCTGTTACTTGGACCTGTTCCAACCCTGGAAATGGATATATACACTAAGAATAGAAGGGTAAACGAAAATAACTATTTACTAAATTCTGAAACAATTTTTGGCCTGAACAGCCCAGGTTTGAACTCAATTCCATAGTATAGTGCAGTGGGGAAAATAAACATTCCCCTGATTATGATGAGCATTTTTCTATAATAGTACAGCAAACTCAGGCAAAACTGTTGCCCAGGATATCAGAATGGCAGTGCCTGGAAATGCAGAACCACAGGAGAGAAGGCTGAATCAGATCATTTCTAAGTTCCCTTACGGTTCTGAAATTCTATGAGTTCTGAGTATTGGCTCTAAAAACGGAGCTTAAAAAGCTCTGTCTTACATGAAAAAGTGCTCAGCCTCACTCATCATCAGAGAAATGCAAATCAAAACCACACTGAGATACCACCCAACCCCAGTAAGAATGGCTATCATTAATAAAACAAACAACAAAAGATGCTGGCAAGGATGTGGAGAAAAAGGAATGCTTCTACACTGCTGGTGGGAATACAAACTAGTGCAACCTCTTTGGAAGACAGTGTGGTGATTTCTGAAGGAGCTAGAAATTGACCTTCCATATGACCCAGCAATTCCCCTATTTTTGGGAATATACCCAGGAGAACTCAAATCATTCCACAAAAAAGATACCTGCACACGTATGTTTGTTGCAGCTCTATTCACAATAGCAAAAACATGGAACCAACCATGCTGCCCATCGAAGCTGAACTGGATAAAAAAATGTGGTACATATACACAACAGAATATTACACAGCCATAAAGAAGGACAAACATATGGACTTCGCAGCAACTTGTATGGATTAAAGAGTCGATCATACATAGTGATCTATCAAAGAAACAAAGAACAGAGTACCATATGTTCTCACTCTTCAGTGGACCTTGAACAGTTATCATAACACTGTAAGAAAGGGATTGGCAGTAGTGGGAAACTGCCAGGAGAGCGGGGGTGGAATTTGCAGTTGAGGGAAACTGCTAGGGGAGGAAGGGGCACACCTCATCAACAAGGATATCTGCATAATCAATGTTTGTATACCTAACCCTGAATTGTACCCCACATCTTAAAAAAAAAAAAGCTCTGTCTTGGTGGGGGTGGAGGTGGGGGAAATGTGTACATAATACCAGAGCTAGAGGAAGTTAAAGAAAGGTAAAATAGCATTATGACACCATTACAGAGCAATTGCTAACCTATCCCAGGTGTTTAGTTTCTTTTTAATCTTCAAATTGCATTTATTTCTTATGTTTCACAAGCAAATATAATTATAATAAGTGTTTAGTAAATATTTACATTGATGTTTTCATAAAGTGGTTTTCTGAGCAGAGAAAAATATTAACCTAGTCTTTATAACATGTCCCAGTCATTCAAGTCTAACAAGGTGTTCTAACTTGTGAGATTTGATAACATCCATTGAGTGACACTACTAGTATTGCAGGCCTAGTGCCCAGGAGGCACCTACTGGTTTCCAGATGCAAATCTAACAATATTCAAAAACATCACTTTTTCCTATTTAATTAGGGACCCTTATAGGAAATTAGACTAAGCTAGTGCCTAGGATAATATTCATGCTTATAGCATCCTTTCAAGTGTCTCTGTTTCCCTCATTAAGATAATTCCCCTTTTTGTGTTCTAATAACTATTCTGGTTGCAGGAGGACCTTTAGTAAGAAAGGTTGGGTATTGGGATCAAACCACAATTATGAGAAAGAAATTAAGCACACTTTCAGGTGGGCATATTTCTTCACACTTCTTTTTTTTTTTTTTTTTTTTTTGAGCTGGAGTATCACTCTGTAACCCAGGCTGGAGGGCAGTGGCATGCCCACAGCCACCGCAGCCTCGACCTGTTGGACCCAGCTGATTCTTTCACCTTAACCTTCTAAGTAGCTAGAATTACAGGCACGTGCCATCATGCCCGGCTCATTTTTTGATTTTTATTATAGAGATGAGGTCTTGCCAAGTTGTCCAGGCTGGTCTTGAACCTGTGGGCTCAGGCAATCCTCTCACCTTGGCCTCCCAAAGTGCTGGGATTATAGGTGTGAGCCACTGCACCTGGCCTTCTTCACCATCCTTAATGCTGGCTGCACTTTGGAATCACCTGAGGAACTTAAAGCAACAACAACAACAAAAACAAAAACCTACTGATGCAAATTTGATCTAATAAGCCTTGAATGGGACCTGAACACCAGGAGTTTAAAAAGCTCCCCATAGGATCTAACATGTAGCTACGGCTGGGGACCACTGCCTGATCATTCTAAGGGCAGCTGCTCTCTTGGCAGCTCCCCATTTCTGCCAGCCCATCTCCCACTCACCATGAGCCACATCCTTTTCTTGGTTTTGAGTCTGGAGTGTTTTGTACAGTATATAACTCTCCTTTACATATTAGGACATGTAGAGGTCCAAGGTGTCCTCATTCATACTTTATAAAAAACCGATGCTTTTGTGGGAAAAAGAAGGAATAAAGGCATGATAAAAAATGACAGGCAATACCTGAACCAATGACCAAATCAGACGTCATTATGGTGGGCCTTTAAATGGGCTTTCCCCCCTATATAGTAGTGTATTCTTTTTTTCACACATGTAATTTCAAGGTACACAATCCATCTTTCTCTTCTCTACAGAGCAGTTGATCTCAGGCTTGCAAACAATGCACAATTCCAAAAGATGCAAAGTGATTGACATGAAATATGGTACTTTATACTGATGAGTTAAATACACAGAA
>CAUYQG010147642.1:0-28065 GCA_963574415.1 Tarsius wallacei | reverse complement strand
ATCCTGACTTACCTTAGTGGGATCTAAATCCAATGACAAGTGTCCTTATAAGTAAAGGAGAAACACAGGAGGTGTCGTGAAGTCAAAGGCAGAGATTGGAGTGATGTATCTATGTGCCAAGTCACACCAAAGATTGTTGCAGCCATCAAAAGCAGGAGAAAGAGCCAAGAAATGGATTCTCCCTCCATTTCGAGTGGATCAGAGTCTCCCAAAGGACCCACCCTCACTGACACCTTGGTTTTGGATATCTGGCCTCCAAAACTAAGAGAGAAAAAATTTCTGTTATTCGAAGCCACCCAGTTTGTGGGAATTTTTTATGGCAACTTTAGAAAACTTATACGACAGATAATAAAAGAAAAATAAAACCTCACTGTGCTTTTTTTTTCCAAAGTGCTTTTGCACATACTAATTAATGCCTAATAATTTAAGTTGTGAATTTTTTTTCTTTTTTCCTTACACACCCTTTCTCCAGTTGTCAGACCCTAATGTAGTAAAGTGCATGTAGAGATGCAGTAAATGCTTAGTGAATATTGATTGACAGATAACTAATTTTTTGTGTGTAATAAAAAGTACAATACTACCACAAAGAGAACAAAGTGAATACAAGTATTAAAATGTATGCCTTCCTTACTTCTTAAAAAAGAAAAATGTTAGAAACAGGGGAGAACTGTCAAAGGTACATGATACCAACCACATAAATAGTGAAACACAAGTTACAGTACAAGTTGTTTGTGACAGTAAATGAATAAATTTTTTATGAAGTGAGAAAATAAATTTCTACTACCTCATTCAGGTTAGATGAGCTCCTCCCAACATTTTAATCATGTTCTACAGTGCTCTCCAGTTCAAAAAAGATAAGCTAGTAACTTATCTATTCAGAGCAATTTAGATATTTCTCCCTAAGAAAATACTTTCTTTGCAAAAAAAAAAAAAAAGGCAAACAACTGACAACTGACCTTCCATATGATCCAGCATTTGTTAATTCATCTACTGTCAATAATGTGGCAATAAACATGTGTGTGCAGGTGTCTTTTGTGTAGAACAATTTATGCTCCTCTGGATATATTCCCAAGAGAGGAATTGCTGGATCATATGGAAGGTCAATTTTTAGGTATTTTAGGAACCGCCACAGTGCTTTCCATAGGGGTTGATCTAGCCTGTACTCCCACCAACAGTGTTATAACTGACAGGGACAGGTGAAAAAAAGGAGCTGAACACTTCTCTTATAATTTGAAATTCAATAGCTTATACCCTTAGTTAGTGCCAAGTACCATACTTCCTACTGAGTGGTTAACTCCCTGAACTCATGGAACTTACATTCTAGTGCAGCTGTTACAAAGCCATAGAGCATTATGTAAATCTGTTATAGAAATAGCTTTGGAACCATATGCTTCCACATAATGATAATAGTTAATAATTATTGAGTGTTTATTATGTGCTACACACGTTTCTAGATTTTTTTCAAAAATTAATGCATTTAATACAATAATTCATCATTATTTCTTTTTATAGAGGAGGAAACTGAGGCATAGAGAAGTGAAGTAAATTTTCTACTCGTTGAACAATCATGAAATTGTGAGGATTGAACTAAAATCCAGCAGCTTAGTAGTTCTTGGTCTAAATTACTATGTCTTCTTGCATCTATAAGTTATAAGAATAATTTGTACAATAAAAATGTTTATGGAATTAATTAATCAGTCCTTAGTATGCATCAGAAAGCAAAAATTAAACAACTTCAGTCTCAGAGATTGAAAATATGTCTTATCATTTGAGAAAAATTTAAAAAATAATAATACTTATTTTTCAGGATTCATAAGGATTCAACAAAAAACTATGCCTAGCATAGTGCCCAGAACAAAAAAAATCTAATGAATATTTAGTTTTCTTTTAAAAAAGCAACTTATTCTATGAACCATTTACTATCTTTTAAATGTTATCTTAAATTTTAGCTAAAAATGCATAAAGATGCTATTGAAAACTCCAAGGTATATAGTAAACACACAAATTATTGCCTTTGGCTGAAAAGGAAATGCTATATTTTCACTAAAATATTCTTTTCTTTTTTTTTCTGGATACATAGGAAGACTATATTTCATGACCAGGAAGATTGTCATATACGCTATTTCTAGACCTGGTTCCCAAAACCTCTGCTTTTGACTCTAATGCACCAGCATTTGTCAAGCCAACCATGCTACTAGGAACATTAGAAAAATGGGATGAAATGCCAAAAGAAAACAGAAAATAAAAACTTCTGTTTGATGCCATCAAAGGTGTTTGAAGACACTGAAGAATTATCAAGGTGGATGGAACTTAAAGGGCCATGATGCTACTGACAAGAAAAAAGTTATGGAGATGAGCTTGTCTTCCATACCATTTTTTGTCAATCTAACCATCTATCAATGTGTGTGACAAATAGACCAAATTTGGAGAAACAGGAAAAAAAAATCAGATGCTAAAAAACTGAAAAGTTAAGCAGTGCTATTGACCTTGCATCACATTGAGGGAATAAAATCAGAAGTTCAGAGCCCACATAGATGCTGAATCTCTACAGGATTACACACCATAATTAGAACAAAGCAGAAATTGACTAGCTCTTATAAAGACGGAAACATAGTTTGAGATAAACTAATTATTCAGCCAAAAGAAGCTAAACAAAATCCTACCTGGAGAGAGATAACATAATTCATAGTTTCTAACACTTATTAAACACAATGTCTGTCATTCAGTTTAGAATTATCAGGCATACTAAAAGACATCAGAGAAAAAAAATTTGACAGACCTAAAGATGATCCAGAGCTATCACACACAGACTTAAAATAACTGTGCTTAACATGCACAGGAAAATAGAGACAAGCTCATTTTACCAGAGAACTTGATTCTGTGAAAAATTAAGTAGAAATTCTAAAAAATGCAGTTACTGAAATTAAAAATATAGTTATTTTACAACATAACAGGCATGGTTGAAGATTAGTAAACTTAAAGAAAGGTCAGTAAATAATATTTAGACTAAGACACAGAGAGGATGAAAAATAAGCTACAGAAAAGTATATAAGAAATATGTGACAGAGTAGAAATATATAACATACATATAAATGGACTCCAAGTAGTAGAAGAGAGAAAAATCGAGGCAAAACAATTTTGGGAACAAACACTTGGACCAAAATTTTCAAAGACAAATGAAAGACATCAACCACAGACAAAAGAAGCTTGACTGGCTCAGGTAGGCTAATACAATGAAAACTACACTTAGGCACATCATAATACAACTGAAACAAAACAATAACAATGAAAAGCTTAAAAGTATCCAGAGACTAAAAGATGCATTACTGTCAAATGAACATCAATGAGACTGGCAGCTGATTGTTCAGCTGAAATGATGATAGCAAGACAGCAATGAAGTGACATCTTTAAAGTCTGAAAAGTCCTTAAAGTGCTGGAAAAAAAAGTCAACTTAGAATTCTATGCCAGTGAAAATATACCTCAGAAACAAAGGTGAAATAATACATTTCACAATAGACAAAGCTGAAGAGTTTATCACAATAGACTTTCACTAAAATAAACATTAAGAGGCAGATAGATCCAGAAAAAGTTTAACATGTTGAAGAGCAAAGCAAAGTTGGATAATTTAAAGCACCAAATCCTAAGACTTGTTATGAGAACTACAATGCCACATTGAAAAAGGTGATGTGGTCCAAGTGGAGAAATAGACCTATAGATCACTGTCACAGAATGGAAAGTCAAGAAATAGATCACACAAATGATTTCCAGTTAAAGTGTCATAGACACCCAGTGGAGAAAGACTAGTGTTGTCATTAAGTTGGGCTGGAGCAATTAGAAATTAACTGGAAAGAAAATAAACCTTGATACCTAACTCATGTCATAAATTATTCAGGAGAGATCAAATATCTAAACTGAAAAGTAAAATAATGGTGAGCCAAAAAAAAATGTACAGAAAAATATCTCCATGATGTCGTTGGTTGACAAATACTCTCTAACCTGGACACATAAAGCACTAATAATAGAAAAAGAAGATACATTATATTAATTCAAATTAAGAATATATGTCCATCAAAAGAATCTATTAAGAGGTTAAAAAAGACAGGCTAAAGACTGGGAGTAAATATTTATAACAGTCATCTGCCAATAATTTACATCTAGAAAATAAAAAGAGCTACTAAAATTAGTAAGAAAAAAAGACAAACAACCCAATAAGAAACAGCAAAAAACATAAACATGCTTCTTGTAAAACAGAATATCTTAATGGCCAAAAGCATGCAAAAGAAAAGGATGGTTAATATCATTACTCATAGATTAATTTTTTAATAATCACAATTTTATACCTTGATATTACTGCTAATCCATCTAAATGCTAAAAGTAAAAGACTTTTAGTACTAAATATAGACAAGACTGTGAAGCAACTGTTACTCAGATACATTGTTAGAAGCATAAATTAACTGAATCACTTTAAAAAATTGTCTAGCAATATTAAATAAAGCAAAAAATAATTCTAAATAATCTTCCAGTAATGTTATTTCTAGGTATATACTTAAAAGAAATTAGTGCATATGTCCTTTGTAAGACATGTACAAGACTGTTCATAGCAACTTTATTCACAACAGCTACAAACTAGAAAAAAAAGTCCATAAATAAAAGAATAGATCAGCGAGTTATGATATACAGGTATACCTCTCTTTATTGTGCTTTGGTGTACTTCACTTTCCAGATACTGTGTTGTTGTTTTTTTCCTACAAATTAGTTTTCAGTAACCCTGCATTAAACAAGTCTATTGGTGCCATTTTTCTAATACCATGTGCTCACTTTATGTAATATTTTGGTAATTCTTAAAATATTTCACATTTTTTCATGATGAGTGTATCTGTTATGGTCATCTGTGATCAGTGATCTTCGATTTTTCTATTGCAATTGTTTGGGGAGGGGACCCCATAGTCATGGCCATATAAGACAGTGAACTTAATCAAGTGCTATGTGTGTTCTGACAATTTCACCAACTAGCCATTCCAGTCACTCTCCCTCTCCTCAGATCTCCTTATTCTCTGAGACACAATATAGAAATTTGGCCAATTAAGAACTTCATACAATGGCCTTTAAATGCTCAAGTGAAAACAAGAGTTGCATGCCTTTAAATCAAAAGCTAAAAATTGATTAAGCTTAACGAGGAAGGCATGCTGAGAGCCAAGACATGTTAAAAGCTATGCATCTTGTGCCAAATAGGCAAGTCGTGAGTGCAAGGAAGTTCTAGAAGGAAATTAAAAGTGCTACTCCAGTGAACACATGAATGATAAGGAAGAGAAACAGCCTTATTGCTGATATGGAGAAAGTTCTGGATTGAATATTTCCATGAAGCTAAAGCCTAATCTAGAGCAAGGCCCTTACTCTCTACCACTCTATGAAGGCTGAGAGAGGTAAGGAAGCTGCAGAAGAAAATGTTTAAAGCTAGCAGGCTGATTCATGAGGTTTAAGAAAAGAATCATCTCCATAACATAAAAGTACAAGCTAAGTAGTAAATCATGACGTAGAAGCTTCAAGAAGTTATCCAAAAGATTCAGCTAAGACAATTGAGGAAAGTGGCTACACTGCACAGCAGATTTTCCATGTAGACAAAACAACCTTCTATTAGAATATGACTGCTAGCCAGGCGTGGTGGCTCAAGCCTGTAATCCCAGCACTTTGGGAGGCCGAGGTGAGGGAATTGCCTGAGCCCAGGGGTTCAAGAATAGCCTAGGAAATTTGACGAGACCTCATCTCTACAATAAATCAGAAAATTAACCAGGAGTGGTGCGCGTGCCTGTAGTTCTGCCCACTTGGTATGCTGAGGCGGAAGGGTTATCAGAGCCCAGCAGGTCGATGCTGGGGTGGCCATGAGCATGCCACTGCACTCCAGCCTGGGCGATGGAGTGAGACTCCAACTCAAAAACGAAACAAAACAAAAAGAATATGGCTGCCAACACAACATCCAGTCTACAGCTCAAGAATCAAAGAGTAATTTCAGTTTTCAAGTCTTAAGAAATACATTTTGTGAGGCTGTAGCTGCTATTGATACTGATTTCTTCTGATGGATCTGAGAGAAGTAAATTGAAAACCTTCTGAAAATAATTCAACATTCTCTATTCTATAAGAACTTGTGTGACTCATGGGAGAAGGTACACATGTCACTATTGACTGGAATTTGGAAGAAGTTGATCCAACCCCCATGGATGGCCTCGGCGGGTTCAAGACTACAGTGGAGAAAGTAACTTTAGGTGGGATGGAAAGAGCAAGAGAACTCGAATTAGATATTAAACCTAAAGATGTGACTGAATTGCTGCCATCTCATGATCAAAACTGAATGGATGAGGAGTTCTTATCATGGGTGATAAGTCAAGTGATCTCTTGAGATGTAATCTGCTCTTGGTGAAGATGCTGTAAATGTTGTTGAAATGCAACAAAGGATTTAGAATATTATATAAACGTAGTTGATAAAGCAGCAGCAGTCCTTGAGAGGATTGACTCCAATATTTAAAGTATCAAATCTCTCTAAATTGATCTACAGATTCAAGATGGAATCACAAAGAAAATTCGTATAGCATGTCTTTCATTTTAAAATTTACTTGACAATTATAAGATT
Source organism: Tarsius wallacei (assembly GCA_963574415.1). Lineage (NCBI taxonomy): Eukaryota > Metazoa > Chordata > Mammalia > Primates > Tarsiidae > Tarsius > Tarsius wallacei. The sequence goes on along the minus strand of CAUYQG010147642.1, from coordinate 21,439 downwards.
CAAGAATAAAAGATGATCTTGAAGTAGAACAAAATTGATAGGGCAGATGTTTCTAGATATCAAGGCTTGTTGAATCAAGGAGAGTAAGATAGACCTCTGAAATACAGATTCCAGAAACCCACATATGTTAAGGGTGCCAAAAAAATGTTTACACACATTTCAAGCGGTGTCATTTATGTATTACTTTTATTTTTCCATAATCAGAAATATATGGATGCTGATGGTAACCACCTTGAGCACCTCTTGTAATTGCAGAAGTCAAACATCACTTGTATTCATCTTTTGTTATCGATATATATTGAGTATTACAATTTTAATACAGTTTTTTTTTTCCTTTCTTAAATGAGTATACATTTTTTGGCACCCTCTGCATATGGTCATTGGATTTTTAACTAATGTACAACTGCAGTGCATTGTGAAAAGATGATCTTTTTATTAAATGGTACTGGACAAATCAGATAGGCATGTAGAGAACAAAAATGAGTCTCAATCTCTATCCCACACTATATACAGAAATTAATTCCAGAAGGATCACAGAGCTAATATAAAACGAAAAAAAAAAAACACTATAAAGTTTCTAGATGATATCTTAGGATAATATCTTCATGATATCGGATAAACAAATATTTATTTTAAAGTATCCAAAAATCACTAATCATAAAGGATTGGATGGCATTAAACCTAAGGATGTTCATCCCTCAAAGACAGCTTTAAGAAAATGAAAGCTAAGCATTGGAGTTCCAGAAGACATTTGTAACACATATAGTTGACAAAAGTCTCACAACAAGTAGATTCTTACAAATCAATGAGAAAAAGATAGCCAATTAAAGAGAAAAATGGGCAAAAACACTTAAAAATACACTTTGAGAAATAAGGATATCCAAATAGTCAATAAATATAAAAAAAGAGTGCTTAATTCCATTAGTTATCAGGAAAATATAAACTAAACCACAATATGATACCACAGCACAGCCATCAGAATGGTTAAAATGAAGAAAAAAAAGGCTGATAAATGCTAAGTATTAGTGAAGATGTGAAACAAATGAAATTCTCACGCATAGGAACTTGAATTGCCACTTGGGAAAATTATCTTCCCAAATCTACTAAAGCTGAATATATGCATATGCCATTACCTAGCCATTCGATTTCTACGTAAATATACATAAAAAGTATGCAGATGTGCACCAAGAGACTGGTGCAGAAATAGTTAAGGCAATACTTCATAGTGACCCCAAACCAGAAAACTGGAAACAACCCAAATATATATTAAGAATAAAATGAGTTGGTGGTGTAGTCATACAATGTAATACTGCACAGCAATGAAAGTGAGAAAATTATCGCTACCTGCAAAAATATGGATACATTTAACAGATATGGATGTGAGAGAAGCTAAATACAAAAGAATACAGATTGTATGATTTCATTGATCTAAATGCAAAAACATTCCAAACTAAATTTTGATGATAGCGGTCAAAAAGGCATTACCTTGGAGAGTGGACTACTGCCTGGGAGGTGCCTGGGGGACTTGTCAGGCTTGTTGATAAAGTTCAATTTCCTGATCCAGATGTTGGTTTACATGTGTTTTCATTTTGAAAAAATTCATCAAGCTATATACTAACATAAGAAAGGCTTTTGTTTTGTTTTGTTTAAACAAAAGCAAAAATCTAGAATGGTAACAAAGAGTGGAGATGACAGAGAAGCTTTAAAGACCTACCCAACCCCTCCCACTGTGAACTGACCACCCGCCATAGGCTCTAGCTACAGATAGGAAAATTAACTAATTTCAGTTCATGCTCACAATCTTGCCAATTACAAAAGACTGGACATTTTGACTACTGGATTTTCAGTGACCTAAATATAACTAGAAAGTGCAATGAGACTCCTCCAAGTCTTCATCCGTGGTCAATGTTTTAAGTACTGGACGATAAAAAAGTGTTTATAATTTTTTAAATACCCTCTCTTTTTCTCCATGCTGAGGGCAGAGGTTGCAGTGGAGGACTTGAGTCACACTTTATTTATTTATTTTTTGAGTTGGAGTCTCACTCCATCGTCCAGGCTGGAATGCAGTGGCACACTCACAGCCACCCCAGTGTCAACCTGCTGGGCTCAGGGGATCCTTCTGCTTCAGCCTTCCAGGTAGCCGAACTACAGGCACACGCTACCATGCCTGGCTAATTTTTTGATTTATTATAGCGATGAGGTCTCATCAACTTGTCCCAGCTGGTCTCAAACCCGCAGGCTCAGGCAATCCACTCATGTCAGCCTCCCAAAGTACTGGGACTACAGGCTGAGCCTCCGAGCCCAGCCTTGGGTCATACTTTAAAGACAACTACTCAATCAAGAAAATCCACTTTGAACTTATCAGAATTAGACATAAACTTTTATTGAGTACAGTTACAATATTTTAGAGTTGTTTGTCACAGTTTTTTAGCCCCACCTAATTAATACACTGCTCTTAGAAGTTTCAAGGTAAACCAGATCACCAAAGTCTCAAAGATGAAAGAGCAAAGCGTCATGAAATGTAACATGTTCATCAAGTACTATTTAGTGCCAGCCTTTCTGCTGATAGTAACTAGAATTTCTCAAGCATTTATCACTGCCCACATACAACCAGAACTACTTTACATACATTATTTCATCCAGTTTCTACAACCGCCCTTTGAGATGAGTATGATTGTCATCATTCTACAGTTAAAGATAATGAAGCCCAGACCCACATTTAGAAAGCAGTGGTCCATTCCAGAGCCCACTCTACTCCAAATTGAAATCTTGGACAGGTCTGTCTTACTCTGGACCCTGTGAATTCCGTTAGACTAGCATTTCCAACTTGGAAGTTCCAACTTGGAAGTATCTGCATACCGATTCCTCAAGGTACTGTGTAATTAGGAAGTTAGTTTAACTCTCTAAGCTTCTGTTTCTTCATCCATAAGTCTCAAATTTTAAAAAAAGGAAAAACAGGATCGCTCTGATCATCATGTATATGAAGTGCTTAGAATAATGCTAGTCACATGGGAATAGTAAAATGTTAGTTAGCAACTTTTTTTTTTTTTTTTTTTGAGTTGGAGTCTCACTCTGTTGCCCAGACTGGAGTGCAGTGGCCGCTCCCGGCCACAGCAGCCTCAACCTGCTGGGCTCCAGCGATCCTTCCGTCTCAGCCTTCCAAGTAGCGGAACTACAGGCGCGCGCTACCACGCCCGGCTGATTTTTGATTTATTGTAGAGATGAGGTCTCACCAAGTTGCCCAGGCGGGTCTCAAACCCACGGACTCAGGCAATTCACTCACCTCAGCCTCCCAAGGCACGGGATTACAAGCTAAGCCACCGAGCCCAGCTGCAACTTTTTTTTTTATTTTTTTTAGTTGGAGTCTCTCTCTTGTTGCCCAGGCTAGAGTGTAGTGGCATGTTCATGGCCCCCACAGCCTTGACCTGCTGGGCTTAGACGATCCTTCCTCCTCAGCCTTCCAAGTAGCTGGAATTACAGATGCACACCACCAGGACCAGCTAATTTTTGTGATTTATTGTAGAGACGATACAGGTTGGTCTCAAACACCTGGGCTCAGGCAAGCAACTATTTTTTTTTTTTAATTAACATGGGTGTGATTATTGAGTAAATAGATGTTCCAAGCAACATAACAGCTGGGAATGTTTATGATCAAATAAGTTTGGAAAATCTTATAGTGACAAAGTTAAACTGTTTTTTTGTATGCAGGACTATGACTCTCCAAGTAGGAAGACTAGACTGTGCAGTACTTCCACAACTTATTTGTTGATAAAATACTTTCTTTTCAGAGCCTGTATGTCAATACATGATGTTATTTAACAGATATTTATTGAAGGCCTATTCCATGTCAAGCACCAATAAAATGATGAAGACCATTTATATGGTTCCTTTTTCATAGCAGTAGAATGATATTTAAAAAATGGAAAAGAAAAAAAAAGTTACACATCATGAAAGGCTATATGAGGGGGAACCTGAGGGTACCTTTGAATGCTGGGAAAGTATTGAAGGAAAGAGGGCATGGCAGGTGAAGGGCTCGGTGCAGGGACAAGGAAAATAAGTTGAATGCTTTATTCCTGTTTGTTTGGTGTTATCAGAGATTGGTATTAATCTCAACAGCAGCTATGTCTGTTTAGGCCAATTATGTCATTTGTCCAATTACCCTATTGTTGCTATGGATAATCAAAACACAGAATGATACAAATAGAGAAGAAATTAGAGACTTCAGTACGAACAATTATGCAAATGAGGAAACTGAGGCCGAGAGAGGTTAAATGACTAGTATTATGATCTCTGGCTGCCTGGACCCACACTATGGCCTTTACATAATTCTCATTCCTCGCAGTTCATATTTCTTGACCTACAAAAACATATATATATTTATCAAGGTTGGTAGATGTTAGATGCTAGGAGAGACTCAAGCTGAATAAATTGAATAACAAAATAATCCCTGCCTTCGGGGTGTTTAGATTCTGGTTGAGCACCTGGAAGAAACACATGAAACTAGCACAACCAAGTTCAAATAGCAGCTCTGGAGAGCAACAGAATGGAAAAAACAGGGAACACTTCACAGTGTTTAATGAATCTAAAACAACAATTATTTTAAAAGATACTTGGGGAGGTCTTCAGCCAGAGATCAAAGTTGAATTAGGTATAGAAAGTCTGAAAGAATTTGAGAGGCAGAGTGAAGGAAAAGGCTTTCAAATGAATGATAAAGGCATTACAGAGGGAAGTTCAAGGTGTGTTCACAGGAGTTTGGAGTGTGACCAAGCATGAATATAGCAAACAGGAAGTGGCAAACTCCAGTCATGTTAGATAGGATCAGTATCATGTATTGTTTGGTCTGAAACCAATCTTAGAGCTCACTGAGAGAATCAATCAAATGTAAGGCATATTCCGGTCTCTATAAACCTGGTTGGACCTCTCCATTTATCAATCACTCATTTGATATTTATTGTGAGTCTATTATGTACCAGGTTCTGTTCTAGGTTCTAAGGATACACAAATGGACAAAACATATTCAAAGAAAAAAAAAAGATCTTCTGGGAGCTTATATTCTAACTTGGTACTTCTCAAACCTAGCTGCACATTACAGCACATTTCCTGAGAAGTTTTTGGAAAAGACCTGAGGAAGCTTAAATGCCAATTGCTAGGCAAAAAGAGTCAATCTGAGACTATATACTATAATTCCAACCGTATGACATCCTGAAAAGGGCAAAACTATAGAGGCTCAAAAAAGATGAGTGGTTTCCAGGGATTTGGGGGAAGTAGGAGAAGCAGGAATAGGTGGAGCACAGGATTTTTAGAATGGTGAAACTATTCTATTCCTTTCTATATTCTATCGTAAAATTTTGGCCATGGCAGAGGTAGAGTATTATGCATTAAATCCATAGAAATGTGCAACACAAAGAGTGAATCCTAATGTAAACTATAAGCCTTAGCTAATAATAATGCACTAATATCGGTTCATCAATCGTAAGTAACATACCACACTAACCTAAGAGGTTAATAAGTGGGAAAAGTGTGCAGGGATGGCAAGGGGGTGTATGGACCTTGGTGCTTTCTGCACATATTTTTTCACTAACCTAAAACTGCTCTAAAAAATTATATGAATAATAATTTTTAAAATGTATAGCTCTTATACCAAGAAAGAAGGAAGGAAGAAAGGAAGAGGAAGGGACGGGGAGAGAGGGAGAGAGAGGAGGAGCTAGGAGGAGAGAGGGAGGGAGGGAGGGAGGGAAAACCTGGGCATGACCTGGAAATGTTGATTTAATAGAATGATGAGTCTCAAGGACTCTTTTAAAGTGCCCCTTCCCCCATTCCTGCTTTTAACCCTATAATACCAAGTGCTGGCAAAGACTGAAACAACTGAAATTCTCACACATGGCTGGTGGTAGCTCAAAATGGTACAGCCACTTTGAAAACTATTCGACAGTTTTTAAAAATTTATCCAAGAGAAATAAAAACTAATATTCACATAAAAACCTGCACACAAATATTCATGGCAGCTTTATTCACAATCACCAGAAACTAGAAACAATCCATAAGTCTTTCAGCTGGTAGGTGGGCCAACTTAGGTACATCGATGCAATAAAATACTACTCCCCAGTAAAAAGGAAGGAACTACTCATGCACACAGCAACATGGAGGAATCTCAGATGTGTCTCGCTAAGTGAAAGAAGCACTGCTCTAGGGAGATGATAATAAACAAATAAGCAAAACATGCAGTAAATCACACAGTGATAAGGACTGCACAAATAACAAAGCAGAGAAGGGAGATAGGTGATGCCAAAGAGGCACTCGCACATTCCAATATGTTGGCCCTGAGAGAACTTTCTGAGAAGGTGACATTTGAGCAAAGGCCTGAAGGAGATAAGTGAGTGAGACCTCATACTATGAGAGCAGAGTCTGGATTTTATAGGAAGTGCATAAGAACACCACTTGAGGGTTTTACGGGGAAAGGTCAAGAACAAATTTAATGTTTTAACTGACCATTCTGGCTGCTAGTTGGAGAACAGACACTTGTGGTTTAAGCAGGAGATAAGTAAGGAGATTATTTATAGGCGCTTAAGACGGGAGATGATGGGTGAGGAAAAAATTCACATTGTAGTTTCCCTCCACACGGAAACACACAGTTTTCAAAAGGAACAGTCTCTCCTTAAATGGAATAGAGATAGAATATAGCCAAAAGGCATTATGAAGCCTGTGCAAACTGCTAATTAAGCCTGGCAATGCCGGAGTAAAAGGAGAAAAATGCTTGCTTTAAATGTTACTGAGACAAATGTTTCCTCTCTCAAATGCAGACTGGCACTGGAAAATGAATAGAGCTCAGTCTAAGTAGCACTCACCTATCTTCCACACGTGTGTTGATGAGAAGGCCGCAGGACAGAGACGGAGAAAGAGACGGGAGAAAGAACAGCAGTGAAGAGTTCAGCTCACCTGCCTCAGAAGACCTGCCTCTGTCCAGGATGCTCTTCTGGACATAGACACCTCCCAACACCAGCTCCTCGAAACTCAGAAGCCCGGGTGCCAGCTAATGGAATTCTGTAGCCAGTACTTCTGAGCATGAAAAATCAGGCCCCTCCTCGGGGACAACAAAGAACAACAGTCACAGGGACCCAACATTCTCTGTTGCATGTCTTAGTTTGGGTTTTCCCAGAAGTGAACCCCAAGCAAGGATTCAAGTGCAAACACTTCTGTGGGAGACGCAGGAAGCATCACTAAGAAAGTGAGAAAGTGACACAGAAAGAGAAAGCAGGCCCTCAGCCCCTCAAGTCGATTTACCTTGTGGATAAATCGAGCTTAATCCTGAGTGGAAACTGAAAAACTGTGTAAGATAATGCCTCAAAGTTATATCACCCAAGGTACTAGGAAGCTGGGGTATTGATACACCAACTCCTGTCATTGGGTGAGGGCTACTGAGGACCAATGAATAAATTATTTTCCAAGCCCTACCAGCCTCTTAAAGGTTTTGGAGAAAAGTCCTCAAGCAAAGAGATGCAAACACTTGTCAACGGGAGACTCTGAAATCCTGACGCCAGAGGGACATGAGCAGAACTGCCACAATTCTGCTACATCACACCCTTCCCCACTGTCAAGAGTAAGGCACTTCTTTACCTCTTGCCAAGATTTCTACCACAGAGGAAATGATTCCAACGATTGGCAAAAAGAGGGGGACTCTTCCCTCCATCTATTTCTCTCAAAGCACTCCTCATTGATTTATCTATTACATTATTGCTATAAATTAATAAAGTAAGGTACACGTTAATTCACTTTATAGGTTTCTCAGCCACTGATTTCCTATTATCCCTTTCTATTACCCAACTCACTGACTCCTCCAGATAAATCGTCTGCAATGCAAATGCATCCCCGACTTTGGATTTTATTAAGTATATAAAAGGTGTGTGATTTGTATTAACAACTCAACTCATCACCCCATATTCAAAACTTAGCCAATTAAGCTCAAGTACATATTAAAATGGAAAGAGATTCCCAATTTCGAGTTAATATTCTTATTGCCTAATGAATTGCTCATTCTTCCTAATTCTAGTACCATTTGCTTAATTTTCTTTTAATTTCTAAAATATAAGAAAAACATATCGAATTATCTAGATGTGTAAAAATACATTGTCTTAATATTGCTTGTTAAAATTTCTTTCAAACATAGAGGAAAAGTGCCATAATGAGTGAAAAGTAATACCACCTAAGAGTGGGCACACAGTAGGCACTGAATAAATGCTTGTTGCATGGATGAATAAGTTTATATTTATATGACTGATGCCAACGTACAAATAAGGAGGCTGTTCAGTTCTCACTATAATAGCCTACTTATGTCTCTGGTAGCTACTGTCTTCGTGTGGTTTTGATGAGCCTGGTTAAAGTGAAAAATATATGCTTGCCTGTATACTGTTTCTTAGGGATAATTGGTAGTTCTTTATTTTCATAGTCCTTTAATGCATTAATAAATTTAAATAATAACTGTGGTCATTAATTTACTCGTGTATTTATTCAAAATGTTTATTAAATGCCAACTATGGGCCAAGACTCATGAAGAATTTTGTGACACAGACAAGGTTAAAATGCCCTCTAAAACATCATCCTCTGTGGTGAAGAGTTTATAATGCTCCCACAACACAGCCCACAGAACACGGAAACTGTCCGGGAGAGTCAGGCAAGTTTTATCCAAGATGGGATATTTGAGATGGTCTTTGACTAAAGAGGTTTTCCAGTGGTGAAAAAGTAGGAAAAGGCATCCTGGATAAAGAGAACAGCATGTGTAGCGTTCTGGCCTTTTTGTTTGTTTTTAGGAAACTTTGTTGCACTGTCACTGTATAAGGGTTCTTTTGAGAGAAAAGAAACTAATAGGCTCCCTCCTCTTGTTCTCTGTCTCTATTTTTCTGTGTCTCTGTGTGTGTGTGTGTGTGTGTGTGTGTGTGTGTGTGTGTGTGTAAATATAGATATGCTTGAGTTAATTACCTGAATATATGGAGAGTAAGGGAAAAGGGAAGGGAGACAAAGACAGCAATTGATTTTAAGAAATTTAATGAATTGATTCATATGATTGTGGGGCTGGTAAGCCCAAAATCTGTAGGGTAGGCTGTCAGGCTAATGATACAAATTAAGAGTTAAAGTTGCATTTCTGAGTCCAAACTGCAGGTCAGAAGTTTGAAAACTTAGGCAAGGGCTTCCGTGTTAGTCTTGAGGTAGAATTCCTTCTGAAAATTTCAGTCTTTGCTCTTAAAACCTTCAACTGATGGCGTAAGGTCCACTCATATTAAAAAGGGTAATCTGCTTTACTCAAAGTTTACTACTTTAAAGCTAATCACATCTTTTTTTTAAAAATGCCCTCATAGAAACATCTAGACTGGTGTTTGACCAAACAACTGGGCACCATGGCCTAGCCAAGTTGACACATATAATTCACCATCACAGTCACTGAAACAGGGGTTCTCAAGGTGTAATCATCAACCCACATAATTAGCATCACTTGCACACTTGCTAGAAATGCAAACATGCAGAACTTCCCAAAACCTCCTTGAATCAGAAACTCTGGGGGTGGGGTCCAGCAATTTTGTTTAACAAGCCCTTTAGGTGTTTCTGATGCATGTCAGAGCATGAGAACCACTGACTAGAGTATTGGGTTCATCTTTCGGGTAGTGAAAAAAAGCATTAACACAGAGGCAGGTTATTAATTGGTTTATTTTTCATAGACTTCAGTCACTTGATAGATTTTCGTGTTTAAATGGCAAATCTGATAGTCCCAGCAATATCAAGCTGTATTCTAATTTTGGAGAAACAACAAAAGGGAGTACTATTGATTGGTTATAAATCTGTATTCACAGATACTAAATAACCAATCTATTAAACTTTTCCTCCTCCACTACCTCCAGCTCTTTGGCAGTAATACTCTGCTAAACTGGCTTCAATTTCCTTGACTAAGGTCAATAGAACCCACATCAGAATTTGCCTCAGGATTCTATAATAGTCCTTCTATTGTAATTGATCAGATAATGGAAACTGTTTTTAAACTGTTTCATTGCAGTCGAGAGAGCATATATTAAGATATCCATTGGGAATGGTGACTGTTTGAACTCCTTTCCATGATTTAAGTACTCCGCCCACTCATTGGTCCCCACATCTTGGAGTTATCCATAATGAGGCTACATAGCAAACAGTCGCAAAATCTTCATGGCATGCAACAATAAATGGTTACTGTTCAGGCTTCTAAGGTAGGTGGCTAGGAAGCTCTACTGATCTAGACTGTCTAAGAATTGACTAATCTAGGATGGCCTCAGCTGGATGACAGAACAACTAGGCTCTGCTTCATGTCTCTCACCCTCTAGCATTCTCACCCACGTGTGTTCCCACGATGATGGCAGAGTGCAACAAGACAGCAGGCAGAAGTGCAAAATTGCCTATTCAAGTCTCTGCGTCACATCCGCTAAGATCTTGTTAACTAAAGCAAGTCACATGGCTGAGTCTATAGTCGGGGTGAGAGGACACTGCAAATTGCACAGCAACGGACCTGATTCATCCAGACGGAGAAGTAAAGGATTGAGCTGATGCTTAATATCTATCTCATTTTCTGACTGGAAGCTTTTCCTTATCTTCCCTCCATTATTTTCTCTTGGCTACCTTTTATTCATCTTTTGTATTTACCTTACATATCACCTTCCTGGGCAACCTCCGTTGACTCATCAAGGCCAAATTCCATGCCCCTTCTATGAGTTTCTGTAGCTCCCTAAACATCCCATTATGGCAGATCTTATAATATAGTCATAAGTTAGAAAATCCAAGAATGGTAACTGAGAGAGATACTCATAACATATATTTGAACAAAAGGTTGAGGCATTTGATTAAAAAAAAAAAATGAAGAGCTACATTAAGAATTTTGTTTTTTAATTTTTAATTTTAAAGATGTAGGTTACAATTCAGGGTAAGATATACAGATGTTTATTATGCAGGTACCCTTGTTGATGAGGTGTGCCTCCCCTCCCCTGGCAGTTTTCCACTACTGCCAATCCCAGTCCCACACCCCAGCAGTTTCCCACTACTGCCAATCCCTTTCTTATAGTATTATGATAATTGTTTAAGGTCTGATTATGAGTGAGAACATGTGGTACTCAGTTATTTGTTTCTGAGATAGATCACTCGGTATTATAGTCTCTAAGTCCATTCAAGTTGCTGCAAAGTTCACAATTTTGTCCTTCTTTTTGACTGCATAATATTGCATTGTGTATATGCAACATATATTTTTTATCCAGTCCTCTTTTGATGGGCAGCATGGTTGGGCCCATGTTTTTGCTATTGTGAACACTGCTACAATAAACATGTGTGCACAGGTAGCTTTTTCATAGAGTGATTTGGGTTCCTCCGGGTATATTCCCAGTAGGGGGATTGTGGAGTTGTTCATACATTAAGAATTGATTGTTTTGGTTTTTTTTTTTAAGATTTTAACTTCTAGAATAAGTGATACAAAGTTCTGATTTTGTACGAAAACTGATTTTCCTCATCGATACCCACACATACTGCCATACTTTTCCATAGGCCATCCTTTTGCGTGTAGCCTTCCCCTTTGTGCCAAACAAAATCCTCCTCGTCTTTTAAGGTTCTACCATGCTTCATTAGTAGCTATCCCTAATGCTCCCACAGCATTTCGCTTACCTTTATTACGGCACTAATAACTCTGTTTTAGAATTGATGGCATGAGGACAACAGATTATTTCCTCTTGCTAATGAAAAGAAGCTTCTGGTATACTGCCAGATTGTGCCTTTAATAGTTCAGGGATGAAATGGAAACTTATACCCAAAGTGCCCATGATGGCCTCGTGCCCAGGCACCTGTGTGAGCCTCGGGCAGCAGCCTCGTTCTCTAATCTCCACCAACTGATTCCAATAAGGCTTAACAAATTAGCCTTCTGCTCAGGTCTGGATGCTCAGTTTCCTTTAAGTCACTACAGCCTCACTGAAAAAAATAAAATAAAATAATAAAATAAAATAAAACTTCTAACTTGGTCTCTGAAGTCTTTCCTCAGGTGTTGCCATCTTTCCATCCCCAGTTGACCAGACCATACTTTCTTCCCTTTTTTTAGATTAGAAAATAAAGTTTATTTAGAAAGCAAATTAGAGAGAGAGGAGATTCACTTCCCCAAGATAGGGGAGGGGGCCAAAGTCAGGATACATGGCCCGGCCGTAGCTCAAAGAGCACATGGCCATACCATAGCTTAGCAAGGCAATGGCCACTGTGGCCCGGCAATGGCCCACACCATGCTTTCGATATCATTTCCTGACCTAAAATTCAAATACTGCAGCAACACTAGGACCAACCATCACCACCAAAATGCACACAAAGGCTCTGGGCTCAGTTACTTGTATGGCAAACTCCTTCAACCTCACCTCCAAAGGCCATCACACTTAAAATTTCTTGTGTCTCATTGACCTTTCAGCATCCTGTTCAGTGGCCTGCAAGCTTTTAAAGTTGTTCTTCTCTCTTATTCCCTTTCTGTTTTTGCCCTCTCTTCTATGAAATATACATTTCCCATTATGTTTTCATTTCCCAAAACTCATGTTTCCCATCTTCATTTTCTCTTAGGGAGTTCCAGCAGCTGAAGACTCATCCCCTGCTTGCTTACCTGCCAGTCTGAAGTGGAAAACTAGATGATAGGACTAAAAAAAATAAGAAAGAAAGAAAAGGAATACAGATTCAGCAAGTACACATCATTAGCAGGAAGCAAGTTGGTCCCAGGAGTAGTGATTAGGCATTTAAAGAAATAATAAGGATGGAAAGCCTGAAAACTGTACAGCAAAATGCATTAAAAATAATCACTGACTGGCCAATTTTGTGAAGTCAATGACTTGCAAGCAGTTTGATTCATAACATGAAAGGGCCTTTTAAAAAAATTAACAGACCAAAGTGCTGTTCAGCTCCCCAGTCATTCTTCCCAGGGGCCATGAAGGAAAAATATTTTCCATTCAGGAAAGTGTTCCTACCATGGATACTGGTGGTCCTCAGGGCTCTGCCCTAATTTTACATCCTCTTCCTAGGATATGTCATCCACTTTTATGGATTGCATGTCCACTTTAAGGTACTGACTCCTTTACTCCAAACTATCCCTCTGAGTACAAAACCCACTAGCCTATTATATATTTCTGCCTGGATGGCTTGGAGGTATTTTGAGCTGTTTAGTTTTCATTTGCCACCCCTCCACCCAGACACACTCCTTACCCTTCTTCACTCTGCTCTTGCCAGCAGACTAACTCTAAGAACTTTGTCACCTTGATTCCATGGCCTTCTGAATTGTAGATGAGTTTAGTTAGAGTCATTGGCAGGAACTCAGAGGAGGGGAGGAGAGAGGTTGGGGTCTTCATTCCCCTCATTTCTTATGTTTTGACAAGCCTACAATACTCCACCTATGGCCCCATTTCTTGTGAGTGACTCTTTCTTATTGTTACTATTACTTCTGAAAACTGGCACTTCTTTTTGATCTTAAACCTGTGGCTAGTGGTATAGCTTTCCATTATTGTTGATAGCAGAGTACTTCATCATCCACTGTGGATTTCCTTCTACCCTGTCCACAATTTTGTTAAAAAAGACTCTATATTATAGTATCTTTAATTGTATCTTCTGAGTGTACATCTGTATTTAAATTCACTATGTCCCAAACTGGATTCAACCTCCTTCATCTCCTCATCCTCAGAACCATCCTCCTGACGCTTCTCCTGTATTACCTGCCACAGCAAATGGCTCTACCTCCAGGACTGTCTAGAAGCCTGGACATCATGGATGACTCCTCCTCTTCACAGTCACTACAATCTGTCAATCATCAAATCTTGTACACTCTAAGACTCTCTCACATTCTCCCATTTCTCTTCAACTCCAGTCCAGACCAAGATCATCTCTTAGCAAGCTGACTGTGGGCAGTGTCCTAAATGACTTCCATGGCTTTGATCTTGACCCACTCCAATCCATTCTACACAACACAGCAAATCATCTTTCATAAATGCAAATCTAAGTGGCACCTGTTTAAATGCCCATCCCTCGTTGGCTTCAAGACCAAGTCTAAATTGTTAAATAGTACTCAAATGCCCTTATTATCTGACTTCAAGTTATATAAGTTGTCTTTTCTTTCACGATTTTCTATACCCTTCCTTTTTATTCCTGAGAATTTTTTCCATTCCAAAGCTCACCATGCTCCTTCACCTTTGGCTTTGGCACATGTTGACTCTCTGACCAAGACATTCTCTCTTCTTCTGCCAATCTTTTCTTACCTAGCTAGCAACTACTCATGAGTAGATTATATGCTCAATTAGAATTTGCACTGTGCACACCACTGTATCCCTACCACCTAATATACTGCCTCGAATCTACCACACCAATATAGAAGCCACTAGTGATAAGTGGCTATTGAACACTTGAAATGTGTATAGTCCGAATTGCGGTGTGCTATAAATACAAAAATACATACATAATTTTGAAGACTGAATAGAATAAAATGCAAAATATCTCAATATTTTTATATTAGTATATGTTGAAGTGATAAGATTTTTGACTAGATTAACGAAAATGTGTTATTAAAATTAATTTCACCTGTTTCTTTGTATTTTGTTGAATGTTGGCCAATTTTATATTAGAATTTCTTAGAAAATTTAAAATTACATGTGTAGCATGCATTATATTTCAGTTGGAATGTTCTGGTCAATAAATAGTTGTTGAATGGGTAAAGGTGAATAACTGAATAAATAAATAAGATAAATATCTAGTTTCCAAATGTGACCCTTCTTCCTTTGGGAACTTTCTCCATACCTGGGTGAAGTACTCCTTTTCCTGTCTCCCTAAAGAACACTGTGATTTCTTCAGTATGTCAATTATCACACTGCAACAAAATGAGCTTTTTACATTTATGAAGGCAAGTGCTATACCTATCTTGATCAACTGTAGATCACCAGGGCCTGGCATGGGTACCCAGTACATAGTAAATACTCAACAACTGTTTGATGCAGGAGTGAATTAAGAAGCCAATGATCATGGAATTAGTAAAGAGAGACACAAATAACAAGAATGAGATGATGATGCTGATGATGACGACATCTGCTATGATTGTATGCCTACTCAGTGATAGGTGCTCTGCATTCATACTTAACGGGCCCTAGGGCAAGGCTACAGGCCTACTGACATGACACCAGAGCCAGACACTGGACTCTTCTTCCAATTTGGCAGCTCTAGTTAAGAAAAGTGTCTGAAACAGGCCTAGAGAAGCTGTGGTCTATAAATGCAGGCTACAATCATGCCTGTTCCCCTCTTATGTGGCCATAAGTAAACACTTCCTGACTCTGAGTCAGGGGAAAGTGCTTGGTGCTCATCCTGATTAGCATAAGTATAGTACCGTTGAAGTTTTAAGTACATAGGCTGAGCATGGAGTCAGGCAGCAGGAGTTAGCCCTTTCTCACTTGTTCTCAACTGCATGCCTACTGCTGGGACCACGTTAGAAGTACGCCAAAAATATGTAACTCTGTCTAGAATTGGGATGTGTCTGTCTCTCTTCTGTTTCTGAAGGTGCTGACTTTCTTCTGCATTCTTTAGTCAAGTAGCCCCTTTTTGATTATCTCAGTTTTTCATTGTGCTTGATCTTTCTCCATCCATATTAATCTATAGTTGATATTCATCACTATGATGGTCATATATATAGTATATTATCTTTAGTACTCACAAGAATTAGGCTAGATGTTATTGTCATTTGGCAGAGAAGGAAAACAAGCTAAAAATGCATAAGGAGATGTTTCAGACACATTGCAAGCAAGTGATATTACGGATCCAATTCTGTGCAAGCCTAACATCCATGTTCTTTCCATCTCTATCTCTCTATGGTACACGAAACAAGGAAGGTTCAGTGTCCAGTGGTTATTCTTTACCCCTCAAGAACTTAGTGAAGAACCTGGCAAAGGAGAAGCCTATGGATTCCTCTTCCAGATACATCAAACCTTTCACAAGTGGAACCAAAGATGAACAGAGGCGACTTACAGTGGGAAGATTCCATGACTTCATATGGGGTCTCAAACTCCCCAGACGTTCTGAGAAAATTCATCAAGACCTATTAAACATCTCCACCCTTGTTCTCCATCTTTGCTTTGACTGTGGTTTTGACCCATGGCTCTGAATCTCACATTCAACCCTCTTGGAGAGTCCTACTATGTTAACTTACTAGGTGGTTTTTTTCTCAATATCACACTAACTCTAAGAACCCTAGACGTGTCCTCCTTATTCTGAAACCTTGGCCAACCCTACTTCCAACTGGTACTATCCATTTTATTTCCACATCACCAAATTCTCAAATTAGTCTGAGGCATATTCATTTGAAAAAAAAAATGAAGGAATTTCGGTCACAAAAGCCCTGGAGAAGAGTAGCAGGGTAAAGGGGAAGAACGAAAGGGCTCCTCTTGAGGCTAAGATAGACAGCAAAGGATAGAAACATGCCCTTGAGCCTGTCTGCGAGATTGGTGGCATCTTTCATAACTTAGAAGTAAGACCCGTGCTCACCTGTGCTCAACCATGCTGAGGTTTATATTTGGATCAAGTTGTTTTACCTGCCTCTCTCTTATCACTCCAAACATTACTCTCCCATAGTTTCCTCTCATCTGTGATTTTTTTGAAAAGCATTAAAATGACAATTTTATGGGGTCGATGTAGGGGGTCAAGGAAATTCTGTATACTCCAGCAACAGGGCAAGATCTCAACAAATAGTAGCTAGCTCTTAAGTACATACTGTATGTGGGTCAGGGCATCTCTTGAAATTTATTCTGCTAACAGCTTCTGAGAAGAGCCAAATCTAGAATGGCCATAATCAAAATAATAAGAGGCAAAAATCAAAACAGAAAGAAAGGAAAGAAGTTCTGATTAAGCTCTGCCATGAAAAATGTGTGAAGATAGACCATTCTGTGTAAATCACATGCAAATATTCTTCAATAATATAGACCAAGCTCGTCCCGGTTTGAGGTCATAAGAGACTGAGATTTATAACCTTCTATTCTGGTTTGAATTAAATGTATGAGAAGCCTTGAATTTAATGTACGAGAGGCAGTCATGTAATTTTGAAAAATTCACAAAGGAGAAATCAGTGAGAACAATGATGGAGGAAGTATCAGGGTTAGACTGGAGCAAGGATGAGAATGCCTTATCCAGACACGGGAAGCAAGCAACACAGAAAGCTCATTCATGGTAAACAGAAGCTGGAAGGAAATGGAAGAATATTTCTGTGCTAATATGCATAGTTTATTTACAAAGGCAATTTATAATCACCTTCTGGGAATTTCAGGGTGAGCAAGACATTAAAGGTGATTTAGTCCCCTTTGAAGAGTCAACTTGCATATTGGAAAAAAAAACTTCAGCCGGGCTCGGTGGCTCAGCCTGTAATCCCACGCCTTTGGGAGGCTGAGGTGAGTGGATTGCCTGAGCCCGAGGGTTCGAGACCCGCCTGGGCAACTTGATGAGACCTCATCTCTACGATAAATCAAAAAAATTAGCCAGGCGTGGTAGCATGCGCCTGTAGTTCCAGCTACTTGGAAGGCTGAGGCGGAAGGATCGCCGCAGCCCAGCAGATCGAGGCTGCGGTGGCCGAGAGTGGCCACTGCACTCCAGTCTGGGTGACAGAGTGAGACTCCGACTCAAAAAAAAAAGAAAAAAAAAAACTCC
Source organism: Tarsius wallacei (assembly GCA_963574415.1). Classification (NCBI taxonomy): domain Eukaryota; kingdom Metazoa; phylum Chordata; class Mammalia; order Primates; family Tarsiidae; genus Tarsius; species Tarsius wallacei. The sequence continues at coordinate 3,757 of CAUYQG010147642.1, read as the reverse complement.
GAACAATGATCATAATACTATAAGAAAGGATTGGCAGTCGTGGGAAACTGCTAGGGGAGGGGGGGCACACCTTATCAATAAGGGTAACTGATCTCAAACCAGGTGAACTGGGGACCAAAATGAGACCCAAACTTTACCTGTAAAATACCGTTGCATACCTAACCCTGAATTGTACCCCACATCTTTAGAATTTAAAAAAACCCACACAAACATATAGTATATTTCGCTGCAATTAGATCAGAGTTCATTTATAAATGTTAATCTCAGCAAAAAATCCATAATGCTGAGAGAAGAGATAAAAGATGACATTTAAAAGAGAAAGACATATAGTGAACTGTTATTATAGGGCAGTTATTTCACCTCTGACGGTCTTGGCTTCCTCACCCCCACACATTTTTGTGAGGCTCTAAAAAACAACGACAAATAGCCATTTGTAAATAACATCAACAACCATAACAATAATGGCCACCCTTAGAATTTGCTGAGTGCTATATACCAGGCACCATTCAGCACTTTTCAAATATTTTTTTTACATAATGCTTCTCACAAGGCTACAAGAGAAACACACTGCATTGTTTCCATTGTGGTGATGAGGAAACTGAGGTTCAGATGGGGTTAGGCCACATGACAAGCTAGTGAGAGAGCTAAGATTCAAAGTAGGATTGTGACCCCACGCCTGACGCTGCCTCTCCCACCACAGTAGTCTTTAGATGTTAGTTATTGGGGCTGCAATGACTGTGCTTTTATGGAAGCCCCAGAATCCTGGCCAACCTGACATAGACACACAAGCAAAACATAAGAACTGAAACGAGACACTGCAGGCCTAAAGCGGAGAAAATCCAAAGTTTAAGGTTAAAAATGGATAGAAGCTTCACTAGCTTTAAAGCTGTCCTGGCCATAGCTCTTGTATCCACGGCTGACTAGCTAGACACATGGCTTGGGTAAATTTCAACAGGAGGGGAAGAGGCTGGCTGTGCCCTGTCTTAAAAGAAAAGCCACAGGGAAAGTCTAAGATAAAAGAGGAGACAAAAACCATGTCAACAGAGCAGTGAGGGCACAGTGGGGCAAAGTAAGAGGACAGAAACATCCTAATTGTTAACAGAGACAGGAAAACAGGCAGAAGTTAGCCGCTGCCTGGTGACACAGTCCTCCGGGGAGCGAGAACAGAGGCTGCAATTCGGAGCAACTTGGGGGCACTTCCTTCGATTTTATTAAAAGCACAACTGCATGGGGACTGAATGTGAATGTTTGCTACCTGTTCTCCCTTAATATTTTCCAGAAATGCTTTTCCCTCTAAAAGTTAAAGAGCTTAAAATTTATTTGAGGCTGTGGAGGAGAATTTTAAAATTAAAAGCTCTCAGAGGTGAAGTTCTTCCATAGATGAGTGGAAATAAAGAGTCTAATTTTTCCATTATAAGCCTGGAGAGAACAGGTAGAGAGAGCTTGCAGGAAAAGGAGCCAGGAAAAATTTTTAAGGACAGGTTTTCCAGACACCAGCCAGGGATCTTGTTGAAGGCTGGACCTGAGATTTCTCAATTTTAAATGCTGACCCAACAATGGAAAATATGAATTTGATTCCTTTGTCAAGAATGAATCACTTCTTAGTGTAAATGAGTGCAACTTCTTTGAAGAACAACTTGGAGATACCCATCACATTGAATCAGCAATTCCACTCAACTAATTTTGACTGTAAGACCTGTGTTACCATTTATTTATAATATTGAAAATCTGGACAACCTAAATGGTCACCAATAAAACACGAGTTAAACAAATGATGCTACATCATACAAAGAAATATTATGTACCTCTTAGTCATTTTTGGCAATGTAGAAAGATCTTTGAAATATATTCACTAAAAAATAACAGTATATATAAAATGAATGACTTCACTTGTATTAAGTGGATTACATATAATTTAATATACTTTTGTGTGCATAAAAGTTTCTAGAAATATTAATTAAGAGTTGTTTTCATACTGGTGGGGGCAATGTTAGGGCATGTTTGAATGGGAGAAGTTTCCATTTTCATTTTATATCCTTTTGTAGTATTTGCATTTTTAAATCATGAGCATGAATTTTTTAAAAAGCACTATTTAAAAAGTTGAAAAGATGTTTCTCTGTGAGGGAGTACAGTTGAAAAGGAAATCTCTTTAACATTAAAATACAAATCCCGGAGCAGAAACCATAGTAAAATGGAATCAATACTTTAATAAATTTTTTTATCCTTTATGACCAACTAGAGTTTATCCCAGGGATGTAATAGAGGTTTAATATTAGAAAATCTATTAACAAAATGCATTACATCATTAGACCAAGGAAAAGGAATTACATAATCTTCTTATTGAATGCCAAAGGATATTTGGTAAAAAGAAAAAAACTATTTTAAAAAACTCTATAAATAGTAGGCTTTTCTAATGAATAAACAGTAAGTATCTGAAACAACCAACATCATAATCAGAATTATGGAGACATTCTAATAACACGGGATATTTTATACTTTTGAACTTTTTAATGGTGTCCATGCCTGAGTTTTACATCAAGAAAAAAATCGTTTCAGAATCTGTCTGAAAAATTCCTCTGAGATCAGTGAGAAAGGTAAATATGTGAACCTGAGAAAGAATCCTCAGTACCAAAAAAGGCTCAGACTCAGCCCCAAATCCATAGGCACAGGCATGGGCTTAGAATTTAGGTTATACCACAGACACATTTGAGAACACAGATGTGTTTGAGAACTCTTTTCATGTATGACCCTAAAGTGTCTTTATAATGGGCTTTCCTTCCACATGGTCCAACAAGGAATTCCTGAGCATTTGCTCTGTGATCAAAGACTGTGCTAGGCTTGAGGCTCTTAAGATAGAAAAAAAGGTAAGAAAGGGGGTGAGGGCACGATGGCTCCTGGGAATATGTCAGGATTTGAGGTGAGGTCGTGGGTTGTAACCAATCTCCATATTACAAGACTGCTTATAGCAGACGACTTTCAGCGTGGTGGAAAATGGCTGCTAGGAGGATAGGATGCTCTTTGAAGCAGTCTTTCATGTTCACTAAGTGTGGAATGATGTGAAGTTGGCAGTGAGGAGCTAGGAAAGCCAGAGCAGCTTCTATGGAAGAATCCTGTGAGGCACAAAATAGCATCAAGGAAAACCAGGGCTCCATTTCAACAAGAAGAGGTGGAGAGATCGCTCAGTGGCAAGTGTGCAAATATAGGAGCATTTGTTTGCAAGTTCAAGAGACTAAGAAAAGATAAAAGATCACTTGGGAGGCCAAGGTGAGAGGATTGCCTGAGCCGCGGGTTCAAGACCAGCCTGGGCAATATGGTGAGACTTCGTCTCTACAATAAATCAAAAAATTAGCTGGGCATGGTAGCACATGCCTGTAGGTCCGGCTACTTGGAAGGCTGAGGCGGAAGGATCGCTAAAGCCCAGCAGGTTGACACTGGAGTGGCCGTGAGCGTGCCACTGCCCTCCAGCCTGGGCCACAGAGGGAGATTCCAAATAAAAAAAAAAAAAAAAAAAAAGATAAAAGATCAGGTTTTAGAGTTCAAGTGGATTGGAGGGGTGGCTTTTTATTCATTAACCAAGAATCCCCAAAACAAGAAGCCTCATTAGAAGTAAACAGTCTTAGCCGGGCTCGGTGGCTCAGCCTGTAATCCCGTGCCTTTGGGAGGCTGAGGTGAGTGGATTGCCTGAGCCCGCGGGTTCGAGACCCGCCTGGGCAAGCGAGACCTCATCTCTACAATAAATCAAAAAATTAGCCGGGCG
>CAUYQG010147640.1:0-54251 GCA_963574415.1 Tarsius wallacei | reverse complement strand
AGTGGATGGGGAAGCGGAGCCCCTGTGGCAGCCAACTCTCTCAGAGCGTGACTGAAACCTCTTTGAAAGAATTTCCCAGAACAGCGGGCACTTCTGATCCCAAGCCAGTTCAGACATCCCCTGGGTGGGGCAGGGGAGGGTGGGGTCATTCCTGATCCCCCCATCCCTGGCCACTGACAGCCCAGCTCTGGTGCACAAACCCCGGCCTGCAGGCATGTGCAGCCTGAAGACCCACTGTGTGTCAGATGCACGCAGGACCAGCAGGCCTGGTCCTTGAGCTCAGGAGAATGCAGTGCACAAGGAAGGCGGCCGCGTCTGTCAGCTGTCAGAGGAGGCAAGGTGCCACGCAGCCGACCAGAGTGATGAGAAACGCAGCCCTTCATTCCGCCAGCCTCTTCTTGTGCCAGGCCTGTGCCGGGCACTGAGGCTTCTGCGGGCCGGTGACACGCCCGACCTCGAGGAGTCTCCAGGGAGAAAAGGGGCAGGTGAACAGGGCCTGGAAAGAAGGAAGGGTGGGAGGGAGCTGGGCCAGATGACAGGCTTCGGCAGAGATGATAAGAATGACAGGTCCTTGAAGGCTGGCTGGTGGCACTTGTGGAGATGGGGAGGCATTTGGTGTTGGAGAGGGCTGAGCCAGCCCCCAGAGCAGGGTGAAGCTGACAGCTGATGGTCCCTGGAACTGAGTGGGGGCGATGAGGTCTTGATTCCCATGGGCCTTGACTGTGGGGATGGAGGTTGGACTTAGCCTCTGGGCAGCGGGTAACACAGATGGTGTATGAGTGTGTCAACTGTCCTCACTTGTATTTATATAGTATCACTGTTGTAAAGGGAATTCTTAAGTGACATTTCCAGGCTGTCCCAGATCTACTGACTCCATGAGACACAGAGGGCAGCCTCCCCCCTTGCCCCCAAGAGGCCCTCAAGACTGGACAGGGCCCCGAGTTGAGTCCGAAGCTGATTGCCGGCCCACCCTGCCAGGGAGGGAAGGGCTTATTGGCCTCGTTGACTGGTTGGGTCCCAGACTGGTCTGTAAACCCCGCAAAGGGGTGGAAAATCGAGCTGATGTGCCTGTGTGCTTGAGGCCTTTCCAAGGTTCTTAATGGGGTCCCCACCCTGAGAAAATGAAGACTCCCTGTCCTGGGTAAAGGGCGGGGGTGTTGTGATGCTTCTGCATTTGGCCAAGGGAGAGAAGCAGGGGCCAGTACTGGGAGGGCTTGGGGGATTGGCCACAGGGCCTGCGACTCTGTGCCAGGCCCCACAAGACATGAAGGGACACAAAAATGTTTTAATTTCCTTTAAAATTAGAAGAAGAAAAATGAACTTTTAGGGCAAGAAAATGTTTGGGTTTTTTTTGAGATGGGGTGTTTGCTCTGTGGCCCAGGCTGGAGCGCAGTGGTGCAATCACAGCGCACGGCGGCCTCAAACTCCTGGCCTCAAGCAATCCTCCTTCTACAGCCACCCTAGTCGCTGGGACCACAGGCATGCGCCACCATGCCCGGTTAATTTTTCTATTAGAGACGAGGGTCTTGCTAGGTTGTCCAGGCTGGTCGTGAACTCCTGGCCTCAAGTGGTCCTCCCACCTTGGCCTCCCAAAAGGCTGGGATTATAGGCATGAGCCACTGCCCTTGGCCAAGAAAGTAGACATAAAATGCAATTAAAAATATTTTTTTGATGGAGGAAGGCCCATGAAGGCCAAAACGCCTCAAACTCACAGAGTCTTCATGGGTCCCCAGAGGGATGAGGGGCCGATTCCAAAATCATTGGCTGCCCCTCCCACCATCTTTCTCGAGACGGTTAGTCAGCTGCAGGGCTCAGAGGAGCTCCAAGTGGCCTCTTTCCAAGCTGGCATCTGGACCCCCAGCTGCCTTCCTGGCAATCCAAGGAGCAGGCCTTCGGGGGTCCGCAGCCTGCCTGGGCTCCCTGAGGCCAGGGACATTGTTCAGGGGCTGCCACAGACTGGACCTTCAAAGTGGTATAGCCGGTGACTTCTCGCCATCCCTCCACCCCGGCAGAAGCAGCCTTTGTTTGTGCCCAGCTCGCTGTCCTGACATGACTGCATTTCTTCCAAAGGGAAATTCTTGGAGGTAATGAACATATGGTCGTCTGGCTGGGTACTGGCGGGGAGGGGAGGGCTTTGGAGCCTGGGGAAGGATTTCTGTTTTAAAGACAGGATCAGCAGTTTCCAGCCACCTCCAGGAGACACCCCAGGCACTTTTTACGTTGGAAGAAGCTCAGCAGTTCCAACATCACAGCTTATCCAATTACCTTGTATTGCCATAAATAGACTTGAAAAATGCCAGTCCTTCCGGGGAAGGCACGAGAACATCATTCTGAATAGCGACAGAAGAAGAAAAAAGAAAACCCAAACAAGAACCTCGTAATGTCATTAATAATTTTACTTACGGTGACGATTAAAAAGGAGTGATGGGTGAAATTAAAATGCAATCAGGTTGTGAGAAATGAAGAGTAGATCATATTTTCAAGGGAAAGCTGAGGTGGAAAAAAATCTACCAAGACCCACCTACTAAAATACACATTATCCCTTAAACGGACTTGATGTAAAAACGCAATTTTCCACAGATCAGTAAAACGTCGGAACATTTGCTTTCTGCTGACTGATTTTGATGTATGGGGTCTTTCCCCGGCTTGTTTGCAGCCCGCTGTTTTAAACGTTGGGTTTCAGGCTTGTGAAAGGCGTCTGATGGATGGGGGGGCTGGGCCCTCCACACTCGCTATGTCAGCACCCCCCGAGGCAGGGCTCCACTGGTTTCAGATGCAGAAATTGGGGAGACAGCAAGTAGGGGGCCTCTTGAGAACTGGGTGCCACCGGGGAGCCCCCGAATCCCTCCCTCTCTCAGAGGCCAGCTGTCTGTGTGAATGGGGCTTCTAGGGCGCCGGGAGGGGTCTCTGAATGTGCAGTCAAGCAGCGCCCAGTGGGGATGCCAGCCCTGCTGGTTCCCAGCCGTGTCACCTCCGACAAGCTGAGCCTCAGTATCTCGTCTATAAAATGGATGAGCGCCGGTACCTGTTTGCTCCAGCTACCGTCACCAAGGGCCACCAAGTGAGTCTCTGAAACAACAGACTCGGGTTGTCTCACCGTGCTGGAGGCCAGAAGTCTGAGACCCAGGTGTCAGCAGGGTTGGCTCCTTCTGTCCCAGGCCCATCTCCTAGCTTTGCCGGTTTCCAGCAGTCCTCGGCATGCCTTGGCTTGGAGACCCATCACGCTCATCTCCGCCTCAGTCTTCACTCAGCCTCCCTTCTGCGCGCTGTTGAACTTAGGGCCTGACCCAGGATGACCTGCTTAAAATCCCAAACGTAATTGCGCCCCGAAAGACCCTTTTCCCAAGTAAGACCCCATCCACACATTTGGCTGGACATATCTTTTGGGGGCCACCACTCAGTCCACTACATCTGAGTCTGTGGGACCCCAGAGAAGCACCGACCTTGACAGGAGGTAGAGAGTAGGTTCTAGACGCCTTCCCAGACCTGGGTGCCTGCGGTGAATCCCTTGGGGGGTAGGTAGCGGGTGGGAGTTGCAGGTGAGGGGGAGCAGGAAAAGCAAGCTGAAGGCCTAGGACAAAAAACCAGACAGGCGGGACGCATTCCCAGGGAGCCAGCCGCCCTCACACCTGACCCGAGCACTGCGTCCATGCGTGCTTTCCTCATTCATTCCACAGACGTTGGCTGTGGGCTGGCCGCAAAGGCGAGGACAGGAACCCCGCCCTGGAGAGCCAGGGAAGGTTCTCCATGTGTTCCTGAGTCGTGAGCGGGACGCCTGTGCCCGTGGGGCGTTGTCCATCTGTGGCCTTGGCCTGCGCCCCCAGGCCCGCGTCGTGTGGTGGTTTGAGGCCTTGCGGATACATCATGCTCCGTGTAGCTTGTTAGTTGGGCCGAGGGTTCTCAGAGGAGCGGTGAAGTGTGGTGCGGGTGTGATCTGAGAGATTGGAGCCATAAAGCATCCTTGTGCAAAGCCCATGGAAGGCCTCACGGGGGGCCGCTTGTGTACATGGTGAGAGTTCGGTACAGGGACAGCAGGAGGGGGTGCCGTGTGTCCAAACCCCAGTGAGGCCCCACACCACAGATGGGCTCCCAGGGCAGGACCCTCGGAGGCCAGAGGAGGGCCAGGGGGGCTGGGTAGGTCTCCAGGGCACTGCAGTCAGGAGGCCAGCGCATGCAGGGCTAGGAGCTGTCCCTCGAGCACAGAGCTGCTTTGGGGCCTGGATGTTCGGCACGGCTGGAGGCTGGGGCTCGGCCTTGGGTCTGGTGACACAGCAAGCTCACTTCCGTTTGAAGGGCCTTCTTTCTCCCAGAGGTCCCCATGGGGCCCTCGATGGATGTCCAAGGGCTGTGTCCCTTTCTCTACCATTGAGCTGGAGGCCGGGGGCAGGTGACCGCCCTCTCTGTGCCTAGGCTTCCCTCAGACGGGGACGGAATGGTTTCCAGGGACAGGGGCCATGGGCGGGTTAAGTGAGATACTGCCTCTAAAGCCCACAGCACGCGGCCCATGACAGAGTCAACTGGAATTATTTCAATGAGATGGTGATGGAGGAGGCTTTTGCGGCCCCTGCGGGTGACTCTCGCCTCCTGCCCACGTCACATCGGCCCTGTGGGCTGGATCCAAGTCGCCTGGCCCCTACTTCCTGGGGCCGGGCCGGCTGTGAAGGGCCACGGGGTGTGGGTGGGCGTGTGGGCCTCTGGGATGTCTCTATTTCAGCCCGAGGCCCCTTCAGGCAAACTCCCAGTGTCCACACTGCAGCTGTACCTCTGGGGGTGCCAGCGAAGACCCTTCCTTGGGGACAGTGCCCTCTGTGGGCCCTCCTCCTTCCCGGCCTCTCCCAGTGAGGATGGCCACGGCGCCTAGTGGGCAGCGTCTCAGGTTCAGGCCTCCCCACCTCTCCTGTCTCTTCCCATCATCCCTCCCATCTCCTCCCCCCTTCTCTGTCTGCCCTCCCCTCCCCAGGTGCCACCCCCCCCACTGTCCTGGCAATGGCTTCTGGAATGAGGCCTTCCTAGCGTCATGCCTTCCACCTTTCCAGAGTCCAAGTGGTCTCTGCCCACATCTGCCCTGCTCCTGGCCGGAAGCCGCCTCTCCCGTCTTTCTTAAGCTTGGGGAGAAGAGAGAGGAGGGGCAGAGGCTTCTCAGGGACCCCTGGGTGGGAGCAGGCCCAGTTGGAGGCACTGGGTAGCCCGGCCTCTGTTCTTGCAGCGGGGCCAGGGCTGCCAAGACAGGGCAGCTGGTCAGAGGAAAGCCCTTCTAGAAGATCCCAGGGAACCTGAGCGGACAGGCGTCCCTGGGAGCCCTGCGCCTGTCTCTTGGCCAACAGCAGACCCCGAGGAAGGGCAGGCACTCATCTGTTAAGCCCCTCTCGGCCTCAGATACAGTGCAGACCCTGCATACACGCCTCACCCTTCGGCCCAGCCAGCCCGGGATGTGGGATCCCCATACCTCAGCACTGCGGACGAGGACGCAATGCCAGAGTAAGGCGGAAGCCATCTGGCAGGGGACATTCCTGTGTGGGTGGGCCGGCTCTCAGGCTGGGTGCCTCTTCCTCAACAGGCCTCCCCGGGGACGGGGCATCAGGGCAGAGCAGGGGTCAGGGAGCAGAGACCCAGAGAAGTGCTCTGACTCCTGCCTGCTGTGAAAAAAAGCGGGTGTCAACAAACACTAGCAACCTGGGCTGCAGACACGCCAGAAGGCGTCCCAGAGGCGGCGATATCTAGAATACTTACCTCCTGAGTGAGGAGAGAGGGAGAGGGGACAGGGCAGGGTCTGTGCGGGAGAGAAGGAAGACAGACTTAGTCAGGGACAGGCAGACGTGCGCATGCTGGTGCGGAAGTGGGCTGATCACTCATCGATCATTCACTCAACAAACATCCCTCTAAGTATTTTAATCTATACAATGGCATAGACCGGACTAGAATGCTAACCGCAGCGTTTGTCACATCAACTTGCCACTAAACAAGTAGAACCCAAACCTGCTGGATAAAACAATGTCATACAGATAGCACTCTACAAACTAGTAGCCCCAAACCCCACCGTAAACCAACACTCACATACAGACCTTAAACCTCAAGCCCAAACCTTAACCCAAAGCCCAAGGCTCACCATAACGCCACCTTAGCATTCACTCGAAACATGGCGGCCGTGGCATTGACCGGGACCTGCCCTTGGTTTTGGCGAGCCAGCCAGCCCCTCGCTGTGGCTTTTTGAGCCGAATAGGATTCCCCCGTGCACCCCCTCTGCAGTCTTTAGCAGAGAAAAACGAGATTCCTCTCCCTGGTAAATAAGTGCAGAATCAATTTCTCTTAAATGGAATTGATTTCCTTGTCGAGGCTGCGTCTCCGGTGATGTGGGGGTGCCCGGCGTGGGGCACAGCTGGGGGAGCGAGGAATGGGTCCATCTGGTGAGCACGGGGGAAGGGAAGGGGCCGGTGGGGGGGGGCTGGCAGGACGCCCCCTCCTCTTTCACGTGGGCTGGGACACGCTCCAGGGGGTGCTGTTCTAGAAAGAGCCTCGGTTTGGGCCTAGGCCGATGTGGCCTGAGTCCATCTTGGCTGTGTCTTGAGTGGGCCCTTGGGGTGACCGCTGCCCCGCTCGGTGACCCAACTTCTGGTCTGGGAGGTTGGGAGATGGTGCCGACGTGCAGGCCTGTCCCAAGACCCGAGTGCCACAAGGGTGCCCCTGCCCCGGCTGCGGGCATGCTGGGCAGAGCCTCCTGTCCTTCCACGGGCAACACCGGCCCTGCATCAGGAGTCAGTGGGGCTGGGCAGGGGTGGCTCTCCCGAGAGGCGGACTGCTTGAGCCACCTCTGTTCCCACGTGGGGAGGGACAGCTCCCCCGGGTACATCCTCAGTGGTTCCACCCCTCCATGCCCCTGTGTCGCCAGCATTCCCCCACCCAAAGCGAACCACATCGTCCCATTTTGACGTCTCCTTCCTGATTCCCGTCCCGCGTCTCCAAGCAAAAGGAACTAGAGATCCTCGCCTCTGCCGTTTTTAAAATGAGATAAAATTCATGTGACATGAACGTCCACATTTTAGCCACTTGGAAGTGGCCCTGGCCTTTCCTGTTTGTTGACACAGAGGTGTGCAGCCCCGTCTTGTCTCTCAGCCCCTCGCCTGCTCTCTTCCTGCGTGGGCCCCCAGACGGTCCCTTCTGGTCTGAGCAGCTGCCCCAGGCTCCCCGGGGTGGCCTGTGTGGCACCCTTCCTGCCTGCCGTGGGCGTGAGGGTCATTCCCGTCTTTGGCTGTCACAGCAGTGCTGCCAGCGAGGGCTTTGGTGTGCATCCTTCACGTGCGCAGAGGATCAGCAGAGTAGCTCCTGCCAGGGGGCCACCAGGCCCGGGGTAAAAGGCTGTGCCTTTGTTAGCTGTCCTGCATCGGCCCCTGCAGGTGGATCATGAGTACCCAGGGGCAGTGGACCAGGGGCTAGGAAAGAGGCTCCTCTGTGAGCAAGCTGGGTGCTCCTCACGGCCTGTGTCTCCTCCCTCCGCCCGGCACAGTGGAGCTCGTGTGCCAGGAATCCTCTGGGGTGGCAGGGAGGGGGGTGGTGGTCTCCCCTTGTTGTGTGTGGAGTTCCTGAATCGGAGCTTGAGTTTGGCCAAGATCTCCCAGGACAGACGGGAAACCGAGGCTCAGACAGGTCACGCACCGTGGCCCACACCAGCCAGGCGAGTCCAAGAGTCTAGGCAGCGCCATGAGCTTCCCCTCGATGGTGAATGGTCAGCCCGACCCCAGGACGGTGGGAAGAGCTGACCTGGCTGTGGAAGCCAGTCAAATGAGAGGAAGGACTCGATGGACTAGGCCACAGAAACAGCCTAGCGTCAGGACTGGCATCGGGTTGTTTGGAGTGCTGCGGGCTTCTTGGTGTCGGAGGGGCCTGAAGCCGTCGGTGTCAACTTTTGGAAGGGAGCAGTGCCTTCATTTTCCAGAGGGGAACTGAGACCCACGTGGGTTTAAAGGGGTGCTGGTGGCCAAGCAGGGAGGGAGGGGCTTGTCCCCACAGCACCTGGGTTCTGATTTCTGCTATATGCTTGTGTGGCTGGATGGGGAAGACATGGCAGACCCTCCCCGAGGCCTTCCGAGGGCATCCTGGCCTGGGCTCCGTTTCACAGGCGAGGACACTGAGGTCAGAGGGCTGGCCAAGTGGCCCAGGGTTGTCACTCCACGTCCCACCCACTTTTCTTTTAATCCACCTGAGAAGTACCAACTGTGCCAGGGCCACCTGGCAAAGGCCTCGCTGAACCCCCAGCGAATGCTATTTGCAGGTGGAGATGCTGCTGTCTAGCCATTGGGCTCCATCAGCCGAGACTCCATCTGCGCCAGCCCCCACGGCGACAGAGAGAGGTGCTCAGGCCTCTGAGGGTCCTGAACACCTGGCTGCTTGGCCGTGGCTTGCTTCTTTCCGGAGCTTTGATATGGGCCAGGTCCTTCAGCTCAGGCGGGTTGGACGGCTCGCTGGGACATGTGAGGCTTAGCATTGACATGTGCCGTCAGGCGGCAGGGCAGAGACAATTGCAGTGATGGGGGTGGGGGATCCCCTGCCCACCACGGGTCTCTCTTTTCTTCTTGGGGAGGCTGCCCTGAGAGAGGGAGTGGTCTCTTCCCTGGAATGAAGGCAGAGGCAGTGGGTGGAGGGGCCAGACCCTGCACGGAGGTCTCTCGGGACCAGGGTCTGTCCTTACTGACAGCCTTTCCCTTCTTGAGACTCAGTTTCTCCATTTCTTTTTTTTTTTTTTGAGTTGGAGTCTCACTCCGTCGCCCAGACTGGAGTGCAGTGGCCGCTCGCGGCCACCGCAGCCTCGACCTGCTGGGCTCCGGCGATCCTTCCACCTCAGCCTTCCGAGTAGCTGGAACTACAGGCGTGCGCTACCACACCCGGCTAATTTTTGATTTATTGTAGAGAGGAGGTCTCGCCAAGTTGCCCGGGCGGGTCTCGAACCCACAGGCTCAGGCAATTCACTCACCTCAGCCTCCCAAGGCGCGGGATGACAGGCTGAGCCACCAAGCCTGGCTCAGTTTCCCCAGTTCTAAGTGAGGTAGTGACTGAAGCCGTGTCAAGTTCCTGCGAGCTCCGTTGTTGAATCTGACCCCCAGGCCTCCTTCCAGTTCCCCCCAACCCCCTTACCTCTGCAAGGGAGGTGGGAGCATAGCAGGGTAGGTAAGGTCGGGGCATCCAGCAGATATGTGCCCTAACCATCGGCAGGGCCGAAGGGGCATCCAAGGAGCGGCAGCTGCCCCAGGGCTGGCTCTGTGATTTACAGGGTCCAGTGCAAAGTGAAGACTCAGGGTCCAGGTTCAGATACAGGAGTTTCTAGATGTCAGCAGGGGACGAAACCGGGCTCAAGGTCTGTGTGGATGCCCAGGTCCCATGCCAGTCACCTAGCTCTGGCTGCTGGGCACACTCCGACCTGGGGAGCATCTCCTGTGGCTCTCGCTGGGCTGTGTGGGGTGAGGCCTCGTGACCCCTGGGTTCCTGAGCCCCTCCCCGGAAGGTTAGGGGTGGCATTGCTGAGGGCAAGCCATGGCTTCCTAAGACGGGCCATGCTCCACACCCTCAGATGCCAGGGAACCCCCAGATGCCCGGGCCCGCGGGGCTGGCTGGACCAGAGCCAGAAGGGCAGGCTGTTTCCTCTCTGCATCAGCTGCGTGCAGGGTGTTCCTTCGTTTCCTCGGGACTCTCCCATTCATTCCTTCAACAGAGATTGATCTACTGCCTGCCAACTCCTGGGGACTTAGGGCGGATCAGGGCAGAGGCTCTAACTCCCTGCCTTCAGGAAGCATACGGGCCAGCAGCCTCAGGGCAGGCGGATCTGGGGATTCGAGAGAGGCCGGCCTCTCTGTGGGGTCGCGGGCAGGCTTTCAGGGTGGAGGGCTGCAAGGCTGCCGGGGGATGGCGCATTCAGAGGGCCCCGGGCATCTGCATGTCCCGTGCTTGGAAGGCAGACGTCATGGAGGGATGGGCACGCCATGAGGCGTGAACCTGTAAAAGCCCCGACCTGGGAGCAAGAACTCCTGGCTCTGCTGTGTGTGGTGTCAGGCAGGTCACTCGGCAGCTCTGTGCCTTGGCTTCCTCAGCAGGAAAGCGGGAGCCCTAGTATCGGTCCCTCCCCATCCGATCGGCCCATGTCGGGGTTGGCTGAGTTGACGCTCGCAACATACTGAGTGGGCCCAGAGTGGGCACTGCCACGAGCTATTTCCGGAAGTCAGAAGGTGAAGTGCAGGGCAAGTCCCGAGGGCCGTGGCGGGGATGGGTGACCGCTGTGGCTGTGCCCGTGGGCTACGGTAGCTCTCATTTCCTGGTCTTCCACTCCGACCTGCTGTCTGGGAAGCACTCCTGTGGGCTGTGGGCTCACAGACAGCCTCCGCCGGGTGGGAGGACCCCGGCGGCAGCGGCCGTTACCCGTGGCCCTGCCCCCCATTCCCGACTTCTCTCCCACTCGGATCAAAGCGCCCAGAGCGATGTCGCACACCAGCCACTGGGGAAACCGGCCCTGGGATGTTCCATTTCCAGAGCTGTTAGCTGAGGCCCCCAGACGGGCATGTCCTAACTTCTAGATCTCAGCTATCGCTTTTCATGGAAATTCCTCCTGAAAACACAGCTTTTGGCATGGCTGAGCAGAGCCGAGCTCGATGGCCAGTTGCCTGGGTTCAAATTCCAGCTCCGCTGCTCAGGGCATGTGTAGCTCCGGGCAGGACACCTGAGCGTTAGCAGCTTTGGCTTCATCCGTAAAAAGGGACACTAACGTGAGCCACACCTGGGGCTCCCAGGATGGGACGGGGCTGGTGCGGGCAGCTGCATGGCACAGCGGTGACTCAGCCAACACCAGTGGCGTTTGCCACGATTTTTCTTTTTTATCTTGTTTACCTTTTTTGTTTTTTTGAGAAAGCAGGATTTATTGAGAGGACAGAAAAGCTCCCATAGTGGGAAGGGGCCCAGGTGGGTTGCTCCTGCCACAATTATTCTTTTTTTTTTTTTTTTGAGTCGGAGTCTCATTCTGTCACTCAGGCTGGAGGGCAGTGGCACGCTCCCGGCCACCGCAGCCTCCACCTACTGGGCTCCGGCGATCCTTCCGCCTCAGCCGTCCAAGCAGCTGGAACGACGGGTGCGCGCTACTACGCCCGGCTAGTTTTTGATTTATTGTAGAGACGAGGTCTCGCCAAGTTGCCCGGGTGGGTCTCGAACCCACGGGCTCAGGCAGTCCACTCGCCTCGGCCTCCCAAAGTGCTGGGATGACAGGCTGAGCCACTGAGCCCGGCCCACAATTATTCTTAACAACCCGGTCCCTAAGGCGAACGGGTCACTTCTCGCTTGCTACTGAGTATTTAATCTTCACCATCACGTCATCGTAGGTCGGGAAGCTGAGGCGTGTTGAGGTGGAAGGGTCTGATGGTAAGGGCAGGGCCAAGTGTGGAGTTCCGGGTGGTCTCGCCCAAACCGAGGTCCTTTTTGCTGCTGCTTACAGAGGAAGGGCGGCGGGGGCTGCCTTGCTGTCTGTCTCCTTCAGCACCGGCCCTTCTTGGGCCACCTCCTTGTTCCAGTATCCGGCAAGGGTGTCCCCATGGCGGCGGGGAGGAATCCCAACTCCATTTGGCTTCGCGGGTTGTGTCCTCTTGAGGGAAGGAATTGGGGTCAGAGCTCAGCCAGGCTTCATTGCATTCGTTATTGTTATTGATCATTGTTATTTGGGTCAGATGCAGTGGCTCCCGCCTATGCTCCCAACCCGATGGGAGGCTGAGGTGGAAGGATCGCTTGAGGCCAGGACTTGGAGACCAGCCTCGGCAACATAGTGAAATTTCATCTCTACAAACCAAAGGGCCAGCCTCCGTGCGGAGCAGTCCATGATAGGGCCGAGGGCCCATTCGGTGTGCTGCCTCTCCAGGTCTTCTGGCAGAGTCTGGACCTCGCTGCTCCGTCAAGATCAGACTGGGGCCGTGCGTAGTGGCTCACCCCTGTAATCCCAAGGAGGCTGAGGTGGGATGATGGCTTGAGGCCAGGAGTTTGAGACCTGCCTGGGCAACATGGCAAGACCCCGTCTTGACAAGAAATAAAAATGTGGTGGTATGCACGTGTCGCCCCAGTTCCTGGGAAGGCTGAGGCAGCAGTGAGCTTTGATCGCAGCACTGCACTGCAGCCTAGGTGACAGACCTTGGCTTAACAAAAAAAATCAGACTGGGGGAGGTTTTCATCCCAGACGGGGCTGGATCAAACCTACTTTGAGGTCCCCTCTAGCTGCCATTCTCTGGCTCCATACAATCCCCTCTGGGAACACAAGACTATATAAAATATAAATCAATTGGTTAAAATCCGCACCCTGTCAGCTTTCCTGCCTCCTTGGAGGGTGGGGGCTCCCACATGGGCAGGCTGGGGACTAGGGAGAGAAAACCGCTTTGTTCCAGAGAGAGGCCCAGCAAGGCTTGTCCCTGTTGACAAGCCTTTGGGTTTTTTTTTTTTTTTCATCATTGCTGCCTCTAAGATGCACACTGTCTGTCTCGGGCGACACCCGCCTCGAATCACCGAATCACCAAGGACAGAAAGACAGGCGATCAGCCAAGCTGCTGTCCGTAGACGCGGCGCCTCGGGACCCAGCATGGAGGAGAGTTCTGCCCTCCTGGAGGGGGTGGCCAGCGTGGTGACCCCAAACTACCCAGGCTAACTGCGGCGCTGGGAACCGAGGCTGTCCCCGGTCTCCCCCCCAGGGGCTCCCCTGGCCACGGGAGTGTGAGGAAGCTCTAATAGGGACTGGCAGTGAGTGAGATGAGGCTCGATGAGCACGGAGACGCGTGGCCGGTAAAGTAACGGGGGCCTTGTTTCTTTTTCCCACCAGGGCTGGCGACTCTCCCCCACCGCTGCTTTCTTTTCCGTTTGCATGGTTGTTTCGAAGACTATTTATTTGGGCGATCTTAAGCACAAGGATTTTTATGCTCATAAGTCGTCACGTTTTCTCTGCAGGCCCCAGGCCCGCAGGGATGTCAGGTAGGGCCCTGTGTGAGCGGCCAGTGAGTAGCGGTTGAACAGTAGCGACGTGGGTGTGTGCCACGAGGATTCACGGACCCCCCGGTGTATTGGCTGTGTGCACCTGCCTTCCCAGCCTGCTGTCACTGCTTTGCTGTCAGCCGCCACGCCGCGACAAGCCGTGACAGACGGGCTGCAGGGACCTTCGCGTCTTGGGTGGCAGCTGTTTCCAGCTGGTTCAGGGGATTCTCTTTCGTGCTCATGAAATATGCCAAGCTGAGTGGGCTTGGCACTTACTCTGAGGCCGCCACCTGGGCCGTCCACTTGTCATACTTTGGGATTGTCCCGTGCTGGGTTTGAATTATTCTCACCAAATGGCAACTGATGGGTGGATTTCACAGAATTAGGATATTCCCAAAGTTATTTATTTATTTATTTACTTGAGATGGGGTCTTGCTCTGCTGCCCAGGCTGGAGTGCAGCGGCTCAATCACAGCTCACTGCAGCCTCCAACTCCTGGGCTCAAACAACCCGCCTGCCTCGGCCTCCCAAAGCACTGGGATTATAGGCACAGGCCATCACGCTCGGTCCTCGAAGTCACTCTGAGGAGCAGGAAGAGGTTTTCGGAGCAGAAATCAGCCCCGTATTGTGTCCAAGTGCTCTGATACAAGGATGCCTGGAGGCTCCGGGAACCCTGGGAAAATTCCCTGGACAGCTGGTGTTTGAGAGACCCCACATCCTGGCAGTCAGCGGCACCCCATATCCCGATTTGAGAACCCTGAACCCCACTGATCTGTGCCTTTTTCTTTCTGTTAACACCACAGGTGATCCTGATCCTGACGAAGTATTACCATGCAGACATGGGGAAGGTTCTGGAAAGTTCTCTGTGGCGGTAAGTCGGCCTGCTGGTGGGTTTTTCTCCCTGTGCTTCATCTTCAGAGGCTCTCGGCTGAGACCCAAGATCCAAACACCCTGCTGCCACGTCCCCCGGGGAGTCGGTGGCCTCGAGACTTTCTTTGGCTCGAAAATGCATAAGAAGTTGAAAGCGGATTAAGGGTTTCAGCAGTGGCAATGGAGAATAGACAACTGTTAGAAAGCGTCCTTGCTTTCTTCTCTTTTCTTTCTGCTTTTGTTTTTCCCCCTTCCTTTTTTCCTCCCAGAGGAGGAGGGTTTGTCTTGTGAATTCAGGTCAGTGCACAATTTCCCGTGGCTTGTGCTGCGAGCTTCAAGCAGCTCCTGGAGTCTAGCAAAGGCTCCGATTACCCTCATTGTTGGGCGTTTTTCTTTCTTCTGGACTTAGCCGGAGAGCTTGGTCAATAAATAACCCACTGTTGCTGGGGGACAGCTCTTTCTGTGTGAAATGGGAATTTGGCCCGAGAACACTGGACTGCGCCTTTGATGCTGTGAATGAGATGAGAGAGAAAGGTTTGGGGAGCCCATTGGGTTATTATCATGTTCAATATTTACATCTGCTCACCCAGGAAGGGGAGGGACGCTTTCCAGCCTCCGGGCTGAGGTTTCAAAGCATTTTTCCTGCAAGGATTTGCTTTCCTCCGTGCACTGACGGCTACCTCCACGTTCTCTGGGTGTGAAACCAGCTTGGTTTCCAACTTGTGTTTCTCCAGTAATAATTAATTCATCTTTCTATTTGAATCCACAAGAAACCCCCGACACCTGCTGATCAGGACCTTGAGTCGATTTATTTCCGGCTTTTAGCAAAAGGGTTTGATGATTCATTCTGTTGGTTCTTACTGAGGGATTTCTGTGATGCTCTGGGAAGTTGTTGACACAGTGCCTTGAGTAGGGTTCTTTCTCTGCCTGGAGCCTGCTGGCCTGGTCGCCTGCAGTGCTTGCAAGCCCATGGCTGGGGATTAAGACACTCACGCTTTCCTGGATGTTTCTCACCCGCTCCCCCGAGACCCACCCGTCTCCTTCAATTCCATCGTCACTGCAGAAAATAGGGTCAGTGACGGGTCACAGCTCGGTGCAGAGGACAGATGTTTTCCTGCCATGACCTTCTGCTTACTCTAAGCGCCGGTAGGGCTGCTTTTGAGATATCTTGCTGGACAAGGCACGGGATGAGAGCAGAAAACAGTGAGAACTCTACAAGCCTAGTGACATCTTTTTTTTTTTGAGTTGGAGTCTCACTCTGTCGCCCAGACTGGAGTGCAGTGGCCGCTCCTGGCCACCGCAGCCTCGACCGGCTGGGCTCTGGCAATCCTTCTGCCTCAGCCTTCTAAGTAGCTGGAACTACAGGCGTGTGGTACCACGCCCGGGTAATTTTTGATTTATTGTAGAGATGAGGTCTCACCAAGTTGCTCAGGCGGGTCTTGAACCCGCGGGCTCAGGCAATCCACTCACCTCAGCCTCCCAAAGCGGGGGGTTACAGGCTGAGCCACCGAGCCCGGCTGCCTAGTGACATCTTATCCCTGCTCTTTGAGGATTTATATTCTAGGACTGGCTCATGCCTGTGATCCTAGTGCTTTGGGAGGCCAAGGCGGGAGGACCCCTTGAGACCGGGAGTTCAAGGCCAGCCTGGGCAACACAGAAAGATGCCTGTCTCTAAAAAAAAAAGCTGAGTGTGGTGTTGTGCACCTATAGTTCTAGCTACTCAGGAGGCTGAGGTGGGAGGACTGCCTGAGCCCAGGAGGTGGAGGCTGTGGTGAGCTGTGATAGATGACACCACCGCACTCAGGCCTGGGTGACAGAAAAAAATTCTAAGGCTCCTTGGAGGGGCAGGTGCAGGAAGGGGGCCCCCTCGCTGCTGGGGAGATGGTCCCAGGACAGGTCCCTTCGATACAAAGTAGACGAAGGTAGTTATGTCTTCTTTTCCTCCAAGCAGACATTCTCAACTACGTCATTTAGTCCTACTTGTGCATGTTGGTCAAATACTTCGTCCCCTAGACACCTTCCATCGACATTTCCAGAATGCTGGTTCCCTCCACTCACTGGGGCGTCTCAGTGTGGCTGTGATGGAGGAAATGAGAGTATCCTGAATACTACTTGACTGGGGAATGGTCCTTCCTGGTGTGACCTGTCTGGTACGACAGAGCTGCTGGGTGCAGTTCACCTTTGCTGCGGGCCCTGTGGAGGAGGGGACTGGGGGGGACTGAGCTTGGGGCCCCCTCGTTGCCAAGCTCCCGCCAAGATTCTTCAGAAGCAGGTGAGAAGCTGAAAAGCCAAACCACCCACTCAGCGCTTCTCCAAGGGCATGTGTGTGGGGGGTGGGGGGTAGGGGTTGAGGGGGTGGGAGGCTGTTTCTTCCAAGAGGCTCAGTCTTCTTGTCTGAAAACTGGGGGTTCCATACCCCTGAGGGGAAGTCGGAAGGATCGCATGAGGTAATATAAAATGTCCCTAGGGCAGTGCATGGCCTAAATTTAGTTTGTCTCTGGAGCGAATCAACAGATTTTGATTTTCCGTGTTCCTTCCTCATCGCTGTCTCTCTACGCAGATGTTTCCTTGCCTTTATTAAAAATGCACGCCAAAACATTCGTCGCTGCAAGAACATTCACCCACAGCCCTACCCACTGGTGCAATTACTCTCTCGGTTTACAGCCTCTTTTTTATGCTGGCATATTTATATACATATAGACATGGAATAAAGCGCTGCATGCCCCTTTTTTCATTTGTAAAACACGTCTCCAGTTTTTCCATGAGGAGCATGGTCTCCGTCACCGTTTCTTTTATGGCTGGATACCAGCCCAGGAGTTGAGTCACTCTCATGCTCAGCCGTCCCCGTCCCGACGCAGCCGTGAAGCATTTAGGAGCGTGGCTTTCCCTTCCACTCCGTCCCTGGGATGAAGCAGTCACGTCACCGAGCCAGGGCGTGTGAGCTGACTTACCACGGGCACGTTCCCACCTGGCTGGTTGGCTGGTGTCCTACCCTGGCCGCCTTTGGTCTTGCGACTTTTCTTAAGGACTTGCTAATGTGAAAAGGGGCAGGGGAGTTGCAGCAAAGGGGACTGAATCGTTGCTTCGAAGGGCATGCCTTTGTTCCCTCATAGCCTGCCATGTTAATGACTCATCGCACTTCTCTTTTGAACATCACCTGTCCTGGCTCTCTGTTTTGGGACGTGCTAGCTGGCAGCTAGATGGGGGAGGGAGGGCGGGCGGTGAGAGCTTGCCATCCGTTTTTCTTCGGGACGTCATTTCCCGCCCCTCCCCGCCTTGTCTGCATTTGAGGCACACGTGCATGGAAAGTTTACAGTGCCCGTGTCTGGAGAGCACATATTAAATGGGGTTATTAAAGACACACTTATTGAATGTGCAGTGAGCCTGCTAAGAATCCTCCCGGGTGACGGCAATAAATACACTTTTAATGGCAGGTGTGGTATTTACATTCTGGAATGGCCCTCTGGAAGCCAGGCCGAATGCATTTTTAATCGTCCTGCACTTAATGGGCCTCAGCCTCTCCCCCCGGCGTCTGTGATGAGCCAATGCCCTGTCCCTTCTCGCAGCGGGGGGCTCCTCTGCTCAGCCTCCGGCCCCTTTCAATCAGTGTCAGCGGCTGGGGGTGGGCAGGGAGCGAGACCCTCCCTCGGAAAAGCCCCGGGTCTCCATCAGGGCTTGAAGTAGAGAGGTCGCCCCTCCACACGGCCTCACCCACACAAATCTTGGCAGCCACGGAAGGTTGAGCAAAGCCAGACGTGTAGACAGCGGGGCCCTAGCAAAGGCACACGGAGTTGCTTAGAAAGGCCCTTAAGTGCTGCAGCCTGGGCCCTGCCAGGGAAGTGGTGGGTTCAGTGTGGGTTTTCCTGGAGGTTCCCCCGGGAAGAGCAGCCGTGGGACCAGCGGATGTAGCATGGTGCCTCTCAGACTCCTCGGCACTAGTCTCCTGGGGAATCTCCCTACAAGGAACATGGTGGGATTCAGTCGGTCTGGAGAGTGGGACCCAAGGCTTGGCATTCCTGACCAGCTTCCAGGTGCTGTCCAGTCTCCTGGCTCAGGGACCACACTTGGAGCTGCCAATGGTTGGGCTGTTAGGACTGAGGCTTCACATCCTTCCAAGGCACGTGGAACAACATTCAAGCCATGCCCCCCGCAGAGACACCTACCTTCCCTTCCTCACCCCCACTCCTGCCCTATCCCAGCCTCAGCTCCTTCCATTCTCCTCCTTATTCCACAGTGTTCGGTTTCGCTGGCCTGCCTGCTGCACTGGGCCACGCCAAGCTTGGTCCCCATAAGGACCGTGCGTGCCGTGGCCACCTGCCTGGAGTGCGTGGGACAATGACCCTCAGGTGCTGGCACCTGGCCCACGTTCAGTCTCAGCATACGACTCTTTTCCTCAGAGACGCTGTGCCCACCACTCAGTGCAAAGAGGCCCCCAGGCATTCTTTGTTACATTTTTCTTTGAAGTGTGGGGGTGCTTGATTATGGGTTGCCCCCCCCACCCCACCATTGGGGCATCTGCTAGTTGAGGATGGAGACCTGTCAGGTCCATCTTGACAGTTACTGGATGTTCAGATCCAAGCACTGGTCGGGCATGGGAGATGCATGTTGGCATTGGATGACTAGGTTGGCAGACAGACAAATGAATGGATAGAGAGATGGATGGATGGATTAATGGGTGGATGGATGGTTAAATGGATGGATGGATAGACGGATGGATGGATGGATGGATGGATGATGGATGGATGGATATATGGATGGATGGATGGATGGGTGGGTGGGTGGATGGTTAAGTGGATGGATTAATGGGTGGGTGGATGGATGGATGGATGGATGGATGGATGGATGAATGGATGGATGGATAGACAGATGGATGGATGGATGGATATATGGATGGATGGATGGATGAATGGATGGACGGACAGGTGAATGAACAGGTGAACGGACAGTGGATGCATGAGGGGTGAATGGATGCTTAAATAGGTGGATGGACAGGTGGATGAACAGATGAATGATGAATGGATGGTCAAATGGGTGAATGGATGAATGGACAAACAGATGATGGATGGATGAATAGATGGCTGGACTGATAGATGGATGGTGGTGTGGTTTTTGGGAAATACTGCTGGGACCTAGAAGACCCTTTCCATGTACGGGTCATCTTTGGAGACTTTGTGGAAGCCTGGAGCACAGAGCTGGCTCCAATGCTGGCAGGCAGAAGAAGAGGGGTCTCAGAGTTTTCTGAGCCAGAGAGAAAGCTGGCTGTGGCCCACCTTTCTGTGCTCGGCCTCCTTCTGTGAGGCAGCTTCCAGGGCTGCTGGGCATGGTGGACTTGAAGCAGAGGGCACGGTCCCACAGCCCAGGGGACTAGGTGCCTGCGGCATCCCTGAACCAGGACTGCACTAAAGCTGTGTCAACCCCACCGTTTCCCCGGTACAGTTGGCCTTGGGCAGGACCTTCAGTTAGGGGCACCCTCTGGAGCACTGGGGGTGGGGTGGGTCTCAGGTTTTCTCCTGGAGTGACTTGGCTGAATCCTACCCTTTTTGTTTGGGGTGGGAGGTGATTCTTTTAGTTTTTTCTGTCTTCCTTTTAACCATGAAGTTCTTTAACATATGCAGAATGTAGAATAACACATTCTTGGGCATCACATGACAGAGGCAAGTAAGTGCTCCCCGAATAAGCCGGCATTTCCCTCCTTCCCAGCCTCCCGGGTCGGCACGTGGGGTTATATGACTAGTTTGAGCCAATGGACGGTGAGCAGAAACAACGTGGAGTGAGCCGTTGACAGGTAGGGCTTCAGTTTCTATCACAGCACGGCCTTGCCCAGCTTGATGTCCACTGTCTAGCTGTGATCAGTGTTAATTTTTTCCATATGTGTTTGGCATGCTTCTTGCTCCCTCGTAAAGAAATGCACTGTGATAGATTCTGGGACTCTTCAACAATCTTCTCTGTCCTGTCACCCCCATCCCCGCCGCCAACCTTGAAATAAGCTTGTTCTTGACGTTGATGTGGATCAGCCTGATGTTATATTGAAAATATAATGTCTAAATAATAACTTACAGTGATTGTAGATAGACACCTATATATGTCTTTCTCCACCTGATATGTTCTACTGCTGAACTCTTTTGGAAATTGATAACAATGACATTGTGTTGCCTTTGGACGTATGATGTATATTCTCAACTCTGTTTGGGTAATCTGTCCGCATCATACATGTAACCTAGCTGATTTATGTATTCCCTTGCTGTGGGAGTGTGCGGATTTTTATTCTCCTGAGATTTTGCTATTCTGGTCAGGGCTGCGGAGAGCATCCGCAAATATGTCCCCCGGTCCCCGGGCAGATGCCTGGATGTGGCGGACGGTGTGCACGGCTTCCTTTTTCTCTACCTACTGCCAGTTTATCTGCGGGGTGACTCAGCGCCACATTCTTGGAGCAATCGGACTTTCCACACTTGCACCCAGGTGGGTGTGAGATTGTAGCAGTGTTGTATTTTGTGTCTTCCTGATTCCTGGCGAGAGTAAACATATTTCCTATGTTCGTTGGCTATTCAGGCCTCCTCCTCTGTGATTTACCTGTGCATATCCTCTGCCCATTTTTTTTTATGTGGGGTTGCTTAACGTTTTCTTAACCTCTACCCCTCTGCCGTCAAGAACCCAAGTCATTAATTTTAGAAACGTGTGGCCTCTGAATGTGTCTCGAGGTTCTGCCAGGTGCTATTCATTCTTTCCCAACACTTTCTAAGAAGGTTGCCTCCTAAGAATGTCCTGCTACTTCACGTTTATAGATCAAAGTGTGATTCTTAAAATAGGAATTCTGAGGGATGGCGTATTCGTCGGCGATTGTGGCATTTATGCCGTGACGAGCTGCCCCAAACCCAGGGGCATACGCTTAGCATTTATTCTCACAGTCCTGGGTCCACTGTGGTTTAGTTGTTTTAGACAGGGTTTGGCTGGGTGGCTATACTGCTGGCCGGTAGGCTTGAGTGTGTTCCATATGTGTTTGTTCTGGGACCCAAGCTGTCAGGAATGGGACAGAGGCCACCAGGACATGTTCTTCTCACACAGAAAACTGGTTCTCAGGAGCCAAGTTCAACCATGCAAGCACATCTTAAGACTTCTGCTCACATCACATTTGCTGGGATTCCATTGGTCAAAGCAAGTCTCATGGTCAAGTCCATCATCCATGGGACTGGGGGAGGTCCATCTGAGGAGAGTGGGGCGGGAAGGGAAGGAAGGGACTGTTTGCTGAACAATAATTAAAGTATCACTGGGCTAGTAGTTGTTTTCAGAAAATAAGTATTTTGTGGTCATATTTGATCACTATACTTAGGGTGAAGAAAATGAACCAGATTTTTTTACAGTAGGACTCGTCAAAGTCTTTGATACTCCAATGTACATTATGTTTCTCAATCTCATTTGCTTCTAGGATCTTTAATTTCATTTTATTCAAATTTTATTTCATTTTTATTATATTTATTTATGTAAATTTATGGAGTAGTACAAGTGCAATTTCATTGCATGCCTAGATTGTGTAACAGTCAACGGGGCTTTCAGGGTATCCATCATTGTACTAATCAGGTAATTCCTCATCCTCCACCCCCTCACCCTCCCGAGTCTCCATTGTACACCACGCCACTCTCTATGTCCACGTGGGCACATTTTTTAGTATCCACTTATGAGTGAGAACACATAATTGTCTTTCTGATCTTGACTTGTTTCACTTAAGATAATGACCTCCAACTTCCTCCAGGGTGTGGCGAAATACACGATTTCATTCATTTTTCTGGCTGGATAGTATGGGGTACATATGCCACATTAAAAAAAGAAATCCAGTCCTCCATTGATGGAGTTAGGTTGACGTCATGTCTTTGCTGTTGTGAGTAGTGCTGCACTAGACATATGAGTGCAGGTACCTTTTTGAAATGTCAGTGTCTTTTCTTTGGGTAGATACCTAGCAGTGGGATCGCTAGAGCTAGTGGTTACTCTATTTTCAGTCTGGGGAATCTCCACTCTTCTCTATGGAGGATGTACTAATTTACATTCCCACCCACAGTGTATAAGCGGTTTCCTTTTCTCGACGTCCTCGCCAACGTCTGTTACTTTTGTATTTTTAATAATAGCCACTCTGGTGTAAGATGATATCTCATGGTAGTTTTAATTTGCATTTCTCTGATGGTTAGTGATGTTGGTCATTTTTTTCATGTGTCTGTTGTGTGTCTTCTTTCGAACAATGTCTTTGCCCACTTTTAAATGGGACTATTTGAATTTTCCATTGTTATTTGAGTTCCTTGTAAATTCTGGATATTAGTCTCTTTTTGGATGAACAGTTTGCAAATATTTTCTCCCATTCTGCAGGCTGTCTGTTCATCCTCTTGATGATTTATTTTGTTGTGCAGCAGCTTTTCAGTTTAAGTAAGTCCCATTTCTCTATTTTTGGTTTTGTGCCTGTGCTTTTGAAGTCTTGGTCATGAATACTGAGACCAACGCCCAGAAGAGTTTCTCCTAGCTTTTTTCTAGTTTGGAATCTTACGTTTAAATCTTTAATCCGTCTCGAGTCGACTTTTGTGTGTGGCAAGAGTCCTTCCTTCTGCATAGAGGAATCCAATTCTCCCAGCACCATGTATTAAAGAAGGTGTCCTGTTTCCAGTGCATGTTCTTGTCATCTTTGTCAAAGGTCAGTTGGCTGTAAATATGCGGCTTTATTTCTGGGTTCTCTATTTTGTTCCATTGATCTGTGTGTCTATTTTGAGACGAGTACCATGCTGCTTTGGTTACTATAGCCTTGTAATATAATTTGAAGTCAGGCAATGTGATGCCTCCAGCTTAGTTTTTCTTAGTCGCTTTGGTTACTTGGGCTCTTTTTGGATCTGTATGAATTTTAGGATGTTTTTAATAATTCTGTGAAAATGATACGGGTATTTTGGTGGCGATTGTATTGAGTGTGTAGATTGCTTTTGGCAGTATGGTCATTTTAATGATATGAATTCTTCTGATCCTTGAGCTTGAGATTTTTTTTCATTTGTTTGCATCATTCACAATTTATATGACCGGTATTTTTAAGCTTTTCTTGTAGAGATCTTTCACCTCCTTGGTTACATTTATTCCTCGGTGTTTTTTTTGTTTGTTTTTTTTTAGCAGCCATTGTAAGTGGGCTTGCCTTCTTGTTTTGTTCTCAGCTGGACGGTTACTGGTGTCTAGAAATGCTACTTATTTTTGTATATTGGTTTTGTAATATCCTGCAACTTTACTAAACGAAGAGTATTTTGGTAGAGATTTTTAGGTTTTTCCAGACACAAGATCACACCATTAGTAAACAGGGAGGGGTTGGCTTCCTCTTTTCCAATTTGGAGGCCTCTTCTTTCTTCCTCTGTCTTGATTGTTCTGGCTAGGACTTCCAACACTAGTTGAACGGGCGTGGTGAGCCTGGGCCTCCTTGTCTTTTTCCTGTGTTTGGACGAAATCCTTTTAACTCTTCCACATTCAGCAGGGTGTTGGCTGTGGGTCTGTGGTCTATGGCCTTTATTATTTTGAGGTTTGCTCCTTCTATGCTTAGTTTGTATGTGAGGTGTCACTTTTATGGGTTTTTGTGTATTGAATCATTCTTAACATCCCTGCGGAAAACCCACCTGACTGTGGTGTATTGTCATTTTGATGTGCCACTGGATTGGGTGTTCTAGGATTTCGTTGAGGATTTTTGCTCCGATGTCCATCAGTGATATCGGCCTGTATTTTTCTTTTTGTGTTGTGGCCTTGTCTGGTTTTGGTATCAGGGTAGCACTGACTTCATGGAATTAGTTTGAAAGTATTTCCTCCTCTTCAATTTTTAAAATAGCTTTAGCAGAGTTGGCATTCGTTCTTTAAATGTTTGGGAGAATTCAGGAGTGAAGCATCAGGTCCTGGGAAATTGATGGGAAATTTTTATAGCATTTTCAATCTCATTACTCATTATTGGTTTATTAAGGTTTTCTATCTCTTCATGGTTCATTGTGATGGGCTGTATGAGTCCAGGCATTTATCCATTTCTTCTAGATGTTCTAAGTTGTTGGCATATAGTTTTTCATACTTGTATCTAATGATTCTTTTTATTTCTGTGGTCTCAATTGTTATGTCTTCTCATCATTTCTGATTTGATTTGTTTGGGTCTTCTGCCTCTCTCTCTCTCTCTCTTAGCCTAGCTAAAGGTTTGTCAATTTTTTTTTTTTTTAAGAAACAACAACCTTTTGTTTTGTTGATTCTTTTAAAGTCTCCATTTCATGTATTTCTGCTCTGATCATTATTAATTCTGTCTTCTTATTAATTTGGGGGTTGGCTTGTTCTTGTTTTTCTAGTTCTTTGGGGTGCATCGCTGGGTTGTTAAAAGTTTTTTTCCTTCCTGATATTCTTGATTAGCTGTTTATTGCTGTAAACTTTCCTCTTAGTATCTCTGTTGCTATATCCTGTAGCTTTTGATATGTTGTATTTCTATTCTTATTTTTCATGGAAAGGGGATTCTTTACTTTTCTAATTTTTAAAATATTTAATTAATTTGTTTGTTTGTTTGTTTGTTTTTCTGAGTTGGAGTCTCCTTCTTATCGTCCAGGCTGGAGTGCAGCGACATGTGCCACTCATGGCCACTGCAGCCTCGACCTGCTGGGCTTTTGTGATCCTTCCGCCTCGGCCTTCCGAGTAACTGGAACTACAGATGCACACCACCACACCTGGCTAATTTTTTGTGATTTATTGTAGAGATGAGGTCTCACCCAGTTGCCCAGGCTGGTCTCGAACCTCCGGGCAGAGGCAATTCTCTGCCTCGGCCTCCCAAAGTGCTGGGATTACAGGCTGCGCCCAGCCAAAAATTTTATTTTAAAGATGCTGGGTACAATTCAGGATTAGGTAGATACGTAGTTATTATACAGGTAAAGTTTGGGCCTCCCTTTGGTCCCCACTTCGCCTGGTTTGAGATCAAGTACGCTTATTTATGTTATGTGCCCCCCGCCTCCCTGTCAGTGTCGCACTACTACCAATCCCTTTCTAATAGTATTATGGTAAATGTTAAAGGTCTTTTTATGAGTGAGAGCATATACTCAGTTCTTTAGTTCTGTGACAGGTCACAGAATATGATAGACTCTAAATCCATCCAAGTTGCTGTGAAGTTCATAGTTTTGTTCTTTATGGCTGTATAATACTCCACTGTGTATATGTACCACATTTAAAAAAATCCGGTCCACCTTCGATAGGCGGCAGTTGGTTCCGTGTTTTTGCTATTGTGAATAATGCTGTGATAAACATGCATGTTCAGGTGTCTTTTTCATAGAATGATTAGTTCCTCTGAGTATATCCCCGGAAGGAGGATTGTGGGGTCATATGGAAAATCAGTGTTTAGATCTTTTAGGAATTGCCACACTGTTTTCCACAGAGGTTGTACTAATTTACACTCCCACGGACATTGTAGAAGTGTTCCCTTTTCTCCACATCCTTGCCAGCATCTGTTGTTTTTTGCGTTATTGATGATGGCCATCCTGACTGGAGTTAGGGGATAGCTCAGTGGGGCTTTGATTTACATTTCTTTGATGATTAGCGTGGCTGAGCATTTTTTCATATATCTGTTGGCCCATTGTATGTCTTCTTTGGAAAAGCATCTATTCATGTCTTTTGCCCGCTTTTGGGGTGCTGTTTGTTTTTTTCCTTTCAGCATGTCTGAGTTCCTTGTAGATCCTGGATGTTAGGCCTTTGTCAGATGTACAGCTGGCAAATATTTTTCCCCATTCTGTGGGCTGTCTCCCCGCTCTCTTGATGGTTTCTTTTGCTTTGCAGAAGCTTTTCAGTTTGAGGAGGTCCCACTTGTCTATCTTATCTTTTACGGCATGGGCTTTTGGTCAGGAATTGGTTGCCTGTTCCAATTTCTGTAAGGGGTTCTCTTGCGTTTTTAAAGATTCTTATAGTTTGAGGTTTTATGTTTAGATCTTTGATCCAGTTAGAGTTGATTTTTG
This sequence comes from Tarsius wallacei, assembly GCA_963574415.1. Classification (NCBI taxonomy): domain Eukaryota; kingdom Metazoa; phylum Chordata; class Mammalia; order Primates; family Tarsiidae; genus Tarsius; species Tarsius wallacei. Next base: position 28,441 of record CAUYQG010147640.1, on the reverse strand, counting down.
TGTATGGTGATAGGTAGGGGTTCTGTTTCATTCTTCTGCATGTGATCAGTCAGTTTTCCCAGCACCATTTACTGAATAGGTTATCCTCTCCCCTGTGGTTGTTAGTGGAGGTTTTGTTGAAGATGAGTTGTTTGAGAAATTGAGGCTTTGCTTCTGGAATCTCCATCCTGTTTCACTTGTCCATATGCCCGTTCTTGTACCAATACCAGGCTGTTTTGATTATAGTGGTGTTACAGTAAAGTTTAAAGTCTGGGAATGTGATACCTCCTGCTTTGTTTCTTTTGCTGAGGATTGTTTTGGCTATTCATGGTCATTTTTGTTTCCATGTGAATTTCTGTATTGTCGTTTCCAGGTCTGAGAAGAATGATGTTGGTCATTTAATGGGTATTTTGTTGATTCTGTAGATTGCCTGGGGTAGGATGGACATCTTAACAATGTTGATTCTGTCAACCCATGAACGTGGAAATTCCATTTGTTTGTGTCTTCTTGGATTTCTTTGAGCAGTGTCTTGTAGTTTTCATTGTAAAGGTCCTTCACTTCTCTGGTTAGGCGGTTAAGAAGATGCCGAGGTATTTCATTTGTGTGTGTGTGTGTGTATGTGTGTGGCGATTGAGAATGGGACTGTACTTTTTATTTGGTTCTCTGCCTGTTTATTGTTGGTGTATAAGATACAACTGTCTTTGTGCATTGATTTTATACCTGAGACTCTGCCAAAGTCTTTTATCAGTATGGAGAGTTTTGACAGATTATCTTGGATTTTTGAGGTATAGGAGCATATCTTCAGCAAAGATTGATAACTTGACTTCTTTTCCTGTTTGGATATTCTTGATTTCCTTCTCTTGTCTGATTGTTCTAGTGAAGACTTCTAGCCCTATGTTGAACAGAAGGGGTGAGAGTAGGCAGTCTTGTCTTGTTCCAGTTTTCAGGGGATATGCTTCCAATTCCTGACCATTTAGCGATATGTTGGCTTTGGTTTTATCATAGATGGCTGTTACTATCTTAAGGTATGTTCCCTCTATGCCTAGGTGTTCAACAGTTTTTATCAAGAAGAGATGCTGGATTTTATTGAAAGCTTTTTCTGTGTTTAATGGTGTAATTATGTGGTTCTTGTCTTTATACCTGTTTTGTAATTACATTTATTGTCTTGCAGATGTTGAACCAGCCCTGCATCCCGGGGATGAAGCCTACTTGGTTATGGTGGATGATTTTTGAGATGTGTTGTTAGATGCAATTTGTTAGAACCTTGTTGAGAATTCTTGCATCTATGTTCATCAGGGAAATTGGCCCGGAGTTCTCTTTCTTTTTTGGATATTTACCCAGTTTGGGTATTAATGGGATGTTAGCTTCATAAAATGATTTGGGGGGAGGTCTGTCTTTCTCAATTTCCTGGAATACTTTCAATAGAATTGGTATCATCTCCTCCTTGTATGTTTTGTAGAATTCCGCTGGAAAGTTGTCTGGTCCAGGGCTTTTTTTTTGGTAGGTAGTTTTCTTATGACAGAGTCAATTTCCTGGGTTGTTGTTGGTCTATTTAGGGTCTCAATTTCTTCTTGTTTCAACCTTGGGAGGTTGTGTGATGTCAGAAAGTCATCCATTTCATTTAGGTTTTCGAGTTTGTTTTCACACAGGTGTGCATAGCAATAGCTGATAATCTTTTGTATTTCTTTGGGGTCAGTTATGATGTGAACTTTTGTATTTTTGATTGTGTTTATCTGGGCTTTTTCTCTCTTCTTCTTGGTTAGTCTGTCTAGGGGTCCATCATTCTTGATTATCCTTTCAAAGAACCAACTTTTTGTTTCATTAATTTTTTTCTATGATTTTTTTTTCATTAATTTTTTGTCTTCTATGTCCCATATTTGGGTTTTTACTTTGGTGATCTGCAGTCTTCAGCTGAAGTTAGGATGTTGGTAGTCTTGTCTTTCCAGCACCCTTAGATTGGCTGTTAACTTGTTGTCTTCCTATTTTCTTGATGTGTGTTCGTAGTGATGTAAATTCCACTCTCAAGACTGCTTTTATGACATCCAGAGATTTTGGTAAGATATATCTTTATTTTCCTGTGTTTCCAGGAATCTTTTAATTTCTGTTCTGATTTCTCTGTTGACCCAGGAGTCATTCAGCATCGTGCTGTTTATGTCCATGTCTTTGTGGGGTTTGGGAGAATTTTGTTGATGTTGATATTTATTTTTATTCCACTGTGGTCTGAGAAGGTGCATGGCAGTATTTTGATCTTATGAAATTTGTTTATGCTTGATTTATGACTGAGGATGTGTTGATCTTGGAGTATGTTCCATGTGGTGATGAGTAGAATGTATATTCTGTGGTTGTTGATTGGAGTGTTCTGTAGGTATCTATTAAGTCCATTTGGTCAAGCATCAAGTTGATGTTCTGGATCTCCTTGTTGATTTTTTGTATTGATGATTTATCTAAGGTTGTTAGAGTGGTATTTAAGTCCCCAGCTATGATAGTGTTAGAGTCAATATCTTTTTTTTAGTTTACCTAGTAGCTGCTTTATAAATGCTGTTCCTGTATTGGGTGCATATATGTTTAGGTTGGACATTTCTTGTTGATGGATGGAACATTTTTCATCATATGGTGTCCCTATGTATCCTTTTAAATTTTTGGTAGTTTCAAAGTTGTTTTGTCTGATATTAATATTGTGACTCCTGCCTTTTTTTGTGTTCTGTTCACCTGAAAAGTTGTTTTCTATCCTCTAACTTTGAGTCTGTGAGTGTCCTTTTTAGTGAGATGTTTCCTGGAGACAGCATTTTCTTGGTTTTTTGTTTTTAAATCCATTCTATGTTTTTTACCATTCTATGTCTTTTCACTGGTGCATTTAGTCTGTTTATATTCTGGCTTATTATTGAGATGTGAGAGTTTAGAGAGTTTATTGCTGTCATGAGGCTTTTATAAAGTTTTTCGCTGTTGCGGTTTTTGTTTGTTTATTTATTTGTTGGTTTTTCTTTGATTTGCGGGTTGATATATGTGTGTGTTTTCAATTTTGCAGTCATAGTGCTTGCTGTGTCAATTCTCTGTTTTCCTGCTTTCTTGGGAAGAGCGTGTTCATTCTTTTTTCTTCTTCTTTCTTCTGTGTTTAATGCCTTATCAAGCATCTCTTGTAGAGCTGGTCTGGAGACAGCATAAACTCTTAGGGATTAAATGTCTAGGAAGGATTTTAACTCTTCATCACTGATGAAGCTTAGCTTAGCTGGGTAGGCAGTTCTTGGTTGGACTTGTTTATCTCTGAGAACTTTGAAGATTGGACTCCAGTCTTTTCTAGCCTGCCGTGTTTCTGTAGACAAGTCTGCTGCAATGCTAATTGGTCTTCCCGATAGGTAGTCTGACCTTTCTCTCTTACTGCCTTTAGGATTTTTTCTTTTATACCTACTTTGTTTGTGTAAGAGAATTACTATGTGTCTAGGAGTTGGTCTTCTCATTTGATGCCTTGAAGCAGTTTTTTGAATCTCTTGTGTTTGGATGGTCACATTTCTGATGAGATGGAGGAAGTTTTCTTGGATCACTTCATGGAATGTTTGTTCCAGGATGCTCTCATTCTCTTTTTCTGCTTCAGGGATGCCAATTAGGCATAAGTTTGGTCTCTTAATACAGTCACACATCTCTTGAAGTCTTTGTTCCATGTTTTTAAGCTTCCTTTCTATGTTTTTAACAGATTGGTTTATTGCCTCATGACAGCAATAAACTCTCTAAACTCTCACATCTCATATTTTGTTCTTCAAGCTCTGAGAGTCTTTCTTATGCTTGTTTAATTCTGCTTGTAGTTTTGTTATTTATTTCATTTACTGTATTCTTTATTGCCATCACCACAGTTATCAGCTCTTTCATTCTTCTTGTCTTTCTTAGTTTCTATTCATTCTCTCCATCAATACCTTGATATCTAGATTTGTGGTTTGGGTGGGGCTCTTAATTGTTTGAGTTCCAAAGGCTGTATTCCCAAACACTTTCTGTCCAGGGGTCTGAGGGAGTACCTGTGTTCCTCCATTGATTCTTCTTCATTTGTGATGAATTTTCCCGCTTCTTCCCCCTCTTAATTCTGTTGCTCAGTGAGAGGGGGGATGGCTTTCACTTCTGTTTGCTGAACCCCCTGTTCTTCCTTAGGTGGAGCATCTGGATTTGTTCAATTTTGAGTCTGGGTTGAGGGTGGGGAGCTGTATGTGCTGTCTTTTTCCAGTTTTGAGATTTGATTAAGGTGTAATGGGGAAAGCTACAGTTCAAAAGCTACCTGCAGATCACAGTATCTGCTGACTGGGTTGTGGGCCCCTCAGAATCCACTTCCCACCACCCTACAATATGTCCATGCAATGAGAGCATATGTATACCTCTCCAACTCATCCGCTGCTGCTGCCGCTAAGTCTCCCACTTGGGTCACAGGTGTCTGTGTTTGGTCCAGCATGGGGGTGGGGCCGTCTGTCTCTCCATATTGTGCTCTTGAAGAATTCTCTCTGGGTCGATCCCAGAGGGGTGCAGAGATCACCCCTTAGTCTCAGGATGGAGGCTGCTCAAAGTTGGGCAGGCTAAAGCAGGTCTTTGCCTGGTGGTGGGACGAGAACATGGTGGCAGTTGGTGTCTTCTTCTCTAGTGGGGATCAGCTCCAGAATTTCTCCCTGTGCTTTCTCCACAGTCCCTGCTGCCAGTGCCTGACCTTCTGTCATAGGTAGTGGTGTGGGCCAGGTGCCAGGTACCAAGTTGCAGCTGATCTCCGCTGCCTTTTCTGGAGAGATGCCCTGAGAATGGCAGATGATCCTGCGTGCTGTGAGTGCTGATTTCAGAGCAGTAGTACGTCGTAGATGCCTCTGCAGGGGAGTCCTGCATGCTTGGTCCCATGTCTCCCTTCTGTGGGACATCCGCTCATCCACTTGGACACACCCACGCATGCAGATTCTTCCTTACTGACACTTGCCTATGCAGAGACTCTCACATTTCCACCGGTTCTATCGCCATCTTGCCCCCTCTCTTCTCATTTGCTTCAAAAAATGTTTCAATTTCCTTCTTACCTTCTCCATTGTCCCACTGGTTATTCAGGAGCATGTTGTTTAATTTCCATGTGTCTGTAAAGTTTCTGAGGTTCCTTTTGTTATTGATCTCTGGTTTTATTCTTTTGTGGTCATAAAAGATACTTGATGTCATTTCTACTTTTAAAAATGTGTTCAGATCTATTTTGTGGCCTAGTGTGTGATTTATCCTGGAGAATTCTTCATGTGCTGATGAAAATAATGTGTATTGTGTAGCAATTGGATGGAGTGTTCTGTAAATGTCATTGAGGCCTATTAGGTCTAGCGCATTATTTAACTTGGATGCTTCTTTGTTATTTGTTGGTTTTCCGTCAGGGTGCTCTGGCCATTACTGAGACGGGGGTGGGGAATTTTAAAGTTCCCACTGTTATTGCATCACAGTCTTTCTCTCCTTTTAGATGGATTAATGTTTGCTTTCTATACTTGGGAGATTGGTGTTGATGCATAGATATTTATAAGCGTTACATCCTGTTGCTGAACTGACCCCTTTATCATTTTGTAGTGGCCTTCCTTGTCTCCTTTCACAGTCTTTGATTTGTAGTCTATTTTATTTCCTATCTGCGTATCTACTTCAGCTCTTCTTTAGCTTTCACAAGCTAAAGAAAGGTATTGCCAGGAATACCTTTTCCCACCCCATTCACTTTGTAGGTAAAGAATGTTTCTTGTAGACTGCACATAGTTGAGATTTGTTTCTTTATCCATTCAGTCACTTTATGCCTTATAATTGGAAACGTTAAGTAAGGTCTTGCTGCTGCCATATTGTTGCTTGTTTTCTGGTTGTTTTGTAATTCCTTCCTTCCTTTCTTATCGTCTTCCTTTGTGGCTGTGTGATTTTCTCTGGAAGTGTGTTTAGACTCATTGCTATTTATTTTTAGTAAATCTATTATAGGTTTTTGCGCTGTGGTTACCATGAGACTTACAAGAAAATCTCATAACTGTAACATTATTTTATAGTGATGAAAACTTATCTTTGGTCACAAAAAAAAGAATAGAAACAACAATTATACACTTTAACTTCGTCTTCTCCACAGTTTTCACTTGTAGTTTTTTCAGTTTACATACGTTTATATTAATGATTCCTTAACAAGTTGTTGTAGTTATTGTTGTTTTTGATAGATTTGTCTTTTGGGCTTTATACCATAGTCATGAGTGGATTGCCTGCCACAATGACGGTCTTAGAGCATTCTGAGTTTGTCTATGTATTTAATTTTATTGGTGAGTTTTATACCTTCTTGGGTTTTTTCCTTTCTTTTCTTTTTTTCTTTCTTTCTTTTCTTTTTTCTTTTTTTTGCATATTAGCTTTTTTTTTTTTCAGATTGAAGAACTCCCTTTAGTATTTCTTGTAGACAGGTCTGGTGGTGGTGAATTCTCTGAGCTTATTTTTTGTCTGGGAAAGACATTTGAAGAATAACTTTACTGGAAACAATATTTTTGGATGGTGGTTTTTTTTTTCTTTCAGCACTTTGAAGATGTCTCTCCACTCCCTCCTGTTGCCGGATGAATTGCAGCTCCTTTATATACGGCTTGCTCCCTTTCTCTTGCTGCTTCTAGGATCTTCTCTTTGTCCTTGACCTCGAGAGTTTGGTTATTATGTGCCTTGAGGTGGTCTCATTTAGGCCAACTCTGGTGGTCTCTGACCTTCTTGTACCTGGTTATTTATATCTTTCTGAAGTTCTGGAAAGTTTCCTGTTGTTCTTTCTTTGAATAAGCTTTCTACTTCTTGCTCAACTCCCTCTTGAGCACCAGTAATTCTTACATTTGCTTCTTGAAGTAATTTTCTATATCTTGTAGGCAATCTTCAATCTTTTTCCTTTTTTATCCTCTGATTCTATTTTCAAGTAGCTTGTCTTTGAGTTCACGGATTCTTTCCTCTGCTTGATCCATCCTGGTATTGAGAGCTTCGAATACATTTTTAAGTTCTGCAAATGTATTTCTCAGTTCCAAGATTTCTGTTTGATTTTTAAAAATTATTTTCAATCTCCCAGTTCATTTTTTCTGATGAGTTTCTGAATTGCTTCTCTGCTTTATCTTGGAGACCATGGAGTTTCCTTAAAACTGCTGTTTTGATTCTTGGCCAGAGAGCCCACAGATCACCATCTTGTGAGGGTCAGTAACTGGTTCCTCGTTTTGTCCATTTCAGGATGTCATGGTTCCCTGTGTGCTGTTGTTTCCTGTGAATGTATGCCTACGTCTTTGCATTAAAGGATTACTAATTTATTTCAGTCTTTTCTATCTGACTTGTTTTGGTTTTTATCGGTCGTATTTTTTGTAGTTCTTTACCGCTCTGTCACCATCTCCTTTTTGACTCTAGGTGGCACCTTTGTCTCTAGGTTCACCTGGGTTCCAGTCAGTGATTGGAATGCTGCCCTTCCAGAATGGGGGAGGACTCAAGGAGAGTATCCTGGCAATGTGGGAAGGCTGGCTAAAGGGTTTTGTGCCCAGGGGACTTGTGGAATGACCCTTTCGCAGTGTGGTTCTGCGGAATAGTCATGTGGATTTGGAATCTCTTTTGGCCAAATCACAGAGCAGAGTTTTCAGGGCTAGGGATGGTAGTCCTTCCTGCCCCTATGGCCTCTGCCTGTCCTCTGGGATATGTCTCCCTTCAGGAACTTAACCCTATGGATTAAGGCAGGCACAGGTCTCCTGCCAGAGAAACCAAGACGGAGAAGAAGCTGGTTGCTTTTTCCAGTGAGTTGGGGGACATTTTTCCATGGGCTTGGTACTGGGCAAAATGGAAGGAGGGGCATCATGAATGTGGAAGTCCAATTTTCTTACTGGCTACTCTGAGTTTTTTCACTTCTCTGTGGCCCTGGGAACTGTCTCCTCTTCATGTTTGAGTTTTGGAATATTGCTGGTGACAGTCTTGGCTCTGTATATTTGCTTCTGGTTTCTGTGGATGAGAGTGAAGCCAGCTTGCTTCTATGCTGCCATTTTGGTGCCAAAAGTCTTGTTTTTTCTTTTTTAATGCATAAGATGCTAGCATTATATCTTGCAAATGCAGAGTCTGAGAAATTTGAGCAGTGAAGCCAAACAGCCACGCAAAGACCTCTTGACGTTCACTGATGTAAGGAAGGATCAAAGTCTTTCCCTGCAGAGGCAAGCGATGGCCTTGGGGGATGACCCCATGGTTTGACTGTCCTGAAATGGACAGAGCCCTGCGGGTGCATTTTACCAGCCCATGGGTAGCCCTGAAGGTCACAGCTTATCTCTCAGTGGCCTCTAACGTGGGATTAAACAGAGATCTGTGGTGCTGATTGGGTCCTTCTCAGTAGATAATGCTGAGTGTTTGCAGTCACAGTTTTCAGATGGAAACATTAAAGGCATGGTATTCTTTGCTCTTTGGTCACCCACCAAGAGGAGGGACTTCAGGGAGAAACAGTCTTGTGCTATAATAGGAGCTTTACTGTTCTACCCCCAGGCTGATATCACACACTGCAGTTCCTCTGTGCCCTCAGACAGGCCTCAGTTTCAGTTCTGGCTCTGCGATTTCCCTCCTTGGTGACCTCTCTGGGCCTCCTCTGTAAAAGGAGCCCAACCATCCGACCCTTCGGAACTCCATGTAGACCTCGAAGGTCTTGGGTTGTCACGAAGATGACAACAGATAATGCACGCAAAATGCTGGTGCTTAGTGGGTGTCAGAGGTCTGCTTCCTTCCTTCCTCTGTTGCCTTGAGACATTCCCTCGGCTTTTCACCAGCTGTATTTTCACTTCCAGACCAGCCTCTCTCTGTGTTTGCTTTTACGTCACCATGGAGATAGGAGTTTGATTTAAACAAGACTCAGAGCAGATTGGGATCGCGAGAGAGGCCCTGACTTAAAAGCCTTCAGGTTTTGAGTCTATTCAATAAATAATTCAGTGTGATTCAACCGTTTGATGAGGTTAGGCTCTGAGGCCTTGAGGTGTCTGTAAAATGCTCTGGGACAAGATCTGGGGTGACTGAGAGGTCACAGGAATTTGAGGAAATCCCTTGGCGTTCCCAGCCCTTCTCCCCAGCCTCTTCTGCCTTTCTTGATTTCAATATGAACCCGTCCTTGAGTCCTGGCTCCAAGGACTGCTTGGCCGCTAATGTTAGCCTATCTCACTCCTTCCCTCTCTCCCCACCCCTCGTTCCCTGCCTCTCTCCCTCTCTCCCATCTATCCATCCATCCCTCCATCTGCCCATTAATCAATCATCCACCCACCTATCCATCCATCCAATTAGTCACCCATCCATCCACCTTCCATCCATCCATCTGCTCATTCACCATCCATCCATTCATCACCTATCAACCTACTCACCCATCCATCCTTCCACCTCGCCATCCACTCATCCACCCATCCTGCATCCATCCATTCAGGCTTTGGATTGGAGTGCGCTATGATAACTGATGCCCCAAACTCAAAGCTTAGTAGGGGGCACAGACAAGGAAAGAATCCAGGATGATGGCTTGAAACCCACACTCTGATGGGGCTGAGAGAACCAGGGAAGCCTCAGATACCCCTGCTCTGTTGGAGCAGAGGAGGTGGTCGGCAGGGAAAACATCCTAGAAGAATTATACCCCCTGGTCTCCAGGCACCACCGTGCTGCTACAGCCACGGTAGCCTGTAGCGTCTGCTGCTAGCCCAGCTCACCCCCACCATCCCTAGCGCCCAGCCTACCAGGCTCTGTCACATCTGTGCTGCAGACGTGGAAAGTTCTTCCGTGAGCCTAGGCTGCATGACAGCAGTGCAGCTGCTGGCCTTGGAGGTGGCAGGGATGTTCTGTCCTTCTGCATTCTGGATCTGCGTCCTGGCTGCTCCCCCCTCCTGCCCCTGCATCCTGCCCGCTTGACCTTGGTCCTGCAGGCTGGCATGGCTGTCCCCAGGTGCTAGAAGAGTTCTCAGGGGAGAAGCAAGCCAGAACAGAAAGCAGTCCCAGGGTTTTTCTGAATAGACCTGGCAGGCTGTGCCCCAGTCAGAGCGTCTGTTCTGAATTTAGCTTCCCGAGGGTTTGCAGAGTGGGGGATCTGGCTTCTCTCCCCGCCAGGATGACAGTCCTGCCCACGCGAGCAACCTCGAGCACTCTGAACTCACAGCCGGCTTCATCTCAGATACTTTTTTGAGAACTGGGGGACAGCTGCTCAGTGGGGAAGGGAGCCTCTGGACGCTGGAGTGATGGTCTGATTCTACACCTGCGCTCAGCCAGACCCTCTCGCTGGTCCTGACTCTTGAAACTTTTCGCTTTTAAGCTCTCTTCCAGATCCCCAGGGCTGGGGTGGGAGGGGGTGCCTTCCTGCAGGTCTCTGCTCTTCCCACTGGGCCCTAGATCCTCCTCAAGGACCCTCACTGCTTCCCCTATCCTCCTGCGCTCAGGCATCCCCTCCTCCTGGGAGCCCTTCCTGATCCTCCCCATCTAGCCCTGGCTGTGTCTGGCACCTGCCCTGGGCTTTCCCAGGGCCTCTGCCAAAGCCCCCTGTCTCGTTTCCACCATCACAGGCATCTTTGGGCTACAAGGTTCCAGGTTTTCTGTGTTCTCTGCACCTGGCAGAAGCTCTGACACTGACAGGAGACCGAGGGCCTACGGGGCTGAACCCATACCCACAGGGCCTGAATTTCGGAGGTAACCACCGTTCCCTCAGGCAGGACCCTGCATAACACTATGAACTTTCTTTCTTTCTTTCTTTCTCTCTCTCTTTCTCTCTCTCTCTCTCTCTTTCTTTCTTTCTTTCAAAACAGGATTTTTTAAGAGGACAGAAAAGCTCCCACAGTGGGAGGGAACCCTAAGGGGTTGCCCACCATGAGCCCTTTCTAATGAGATCCTTGGCATGGGTGCTGCCAAATTCCTCTCCAGAAACTTCTCCCTCAAAAAAGTAGCTTATTTTAAAATATTATAATTATAATCTACGATCATCATAGGAATTTCGGAAACTATGAAATAAACGCGTCACGAAAACAGCCCCCTGTGTTAACCCCACCCGCGTGAGATGAAAACTATGAACGTTTGAGATGAATATTCTCCCTGGTCTTTTTGAGATGCAAATGTACACTTGTCTCGTAAACGTTGAATCCCAACTGAAGTCTGTATTCAGCGTTTTCTTGTGCTCCTCCGTATTTTCACGGTCGCTATTTTTAACGGCCGTCTACTACTCTCTTCTCTGGAGGAGGTATTGTTTATTTCACCCGGTCCCCAGTCTTAGGTGTCTGAGTCGTTTTCAATGTTCACGAATGGAAGGATGGAAAGAAAGCCCTGGCGAACGTCCTTGCATGCCCGTCATTACCACGTCTTCGACTATGTTCTTCGGATCGATTCTTGAGTGTGGGCTTTCTCTCCTGCATATCGGATGTCAGGGTGTCAGGACCTGACAAGTGTCTGGGTTTGGGGACGGTCTGTCTCGGAGGCTATTATCGACGTGATTGGAGAAGGAGGAATTAAACAGCTGCTTAGGCAAGAGGAAGGAGAAAACGCAGCTCCGCCTCCTTTCCGTGCGAATATATCTCCAGCTACAGGGAGGCTTGACCAGGCAAGACGAGGAAGCACTTGCTGGCCTATCAATCCCATTAAAGGACGGAGGCCGACTACCCCAAGGCCCAGGTACTCGCCAGTTGTCGCCAGGGCCCTGCCGAGTGTCAGGCACTGCTCTCGTCGTCAAAGATTCAGAGCCAACAGCACCCGGGGGCCTGCCGTTCAGAATCTCGCTCACGAGCAGGAGAACAGGGAAGCCAGGATGGTGCCCCACACCTTGGATGTGTGAGCACAGCTGAGCTCAGATTATGTGGAACCCGGTCCTAGCCCAGGGCAGGCTGAGATCCCCCAGAGGTCCCCCTGAGTGGGACCTTGGAATGGGTTCTGAGTGATGGGATGTTCTCCAGGCAGAGAAGGGCGGGTGGAGCAGGGGAAGGCCGTCAGGCAGTGGAAACCGCAGGACAATGGCCCAGAGGTCTGGGGAACCCGGTAGTAAGCAGCCCGGCTGGCACACGGGGTGTGTTCGGAGTCTATGGCTGCCGTAACCAGTCGCCACCAACCTGGGACTTAAAGCCGCGCAAATGCATCGCCTCATGGTCCCGGAGGACAGAATTCCGACGGTGTCTCACAGGGCAGAAGTTGAGGTGTTGGACTGGGCTGGTTCCTGTCCCAGGCTCCAGGAAGAGGCTGCTTTCTGCCTTTTCCTGTTCTGGAGCTGGAACGCAGAGGCCGCCTGCTGGCTTTGGCCCGGGCCTCTCCTCCGCCGTCAGGGCCAGCAGTGTCTCCCCTACCCTTCTGTCACTGCCGTCTTTCTCTGGCTGCAGCTGGAAAAGGCTCTCTCTTTCAAGGACCCATGGGAGTACATTGGGCCTGCCTGGACCATCCAGGATAATCTGGCTTCAAGACCCTGGATCTAATCACACCTGCGGAATTCCTTTTGTCGCCTGAGGTAACTTGTGTTTGCCCCAGGCATTAGGGTGTGGACGCATTGCAGGGGCCATGGTTCTGTTGAGCACCCAGGCCCCGAAGGCCTCCAGAAGCGATGGCCGGGGTGGTCTCTCTGTTGAAAGCCCGATCGAACATAAAATACGAAGATACGTTTTTATGTGACTTAATTTCGGAAACATTTCTTAAGTGTCCTCTCTGTGCTAGGCACCTTGCCGGGTCTTAGGATTGGCCCTGCATGAGACACCGGCCTTGACAAAGAGGAAAGAACGGATGGGGGCCCAACACTGAATGTTTAGGAACCCACAGAAGAGGGCAGTTGGGCATTTCGGAGGAGGTGATGTCTGGAATGGGCGTTGAAGGATGAACAGGAGTTTGCCGGGCAGAGAAGACAGGGGAGGGACATTCTAGACAGAGGAAACATCGCGTGCCAAAATCTGGCGGCGTGAAGCAGCCTGGCGTGAGAGGAAACCCAGCAGCTCGGAGTGGCTAAAGAGGCCGGGGCAGTTCCAGCAGGGTGAGGTCAGGTGGCCTCGCGTGCCCGCCCACGAGGCCTGGACTCTCTTTTGTAGGCCTTAGGGGACTCGCACCGGTTGCAAACAGGTGGGGTTTGTGGATTAGAGCAACCACTTGGCTGCAGCGTCTGGAGAGAACAGGGAGGAGGAAATTGCGGGGTTTAGGGAGGCAGGTTTGGGCCGGCTAGCCAAGCAGGCGGGCGTCCGGTCGGATGCGTGGCCCACACAGGCTCAAGGCCCTCATCCCCCAGGACATGGCGGGGTGCGTCCTCCTGCTCCTTGTGCTCCTGAGGGGGCCGAGTGGGGGGCAGGCCTCGGTGTTCTACCACCCTCTATGCCCCCATTCACATGCTATGTGTGCCGCGCGCGTGGGCGCGCACACACACACACACACACACACACGTGCGCACATACACACAGGCACACGCCTTCATCCCTGGTCCACAGGGGAGCAGGCCCAGGCCTCTGACCCTTTGCAGTCCAGGTGCGCTTCACTCTGGAGAGTCATTACCTTTTTTTTTTTTTGAGTTGGAGTCTCACTCTGTCTCCCTGACTGGAGTGCAGTGGCCGCTCCCGGCCACCGCAGCCTCAACCTGCCGGGCTCCGGCGATCCTTCCTCCTCAGCCTTCCAAGTAGCTGGAACTACAGGCGTGCGCTACCACGCCGGCTAATTTTTTTGATTTATTGTAGAGATGAGGTCTCACGAAGTTGCCCAGGTGGGTCTCGAACCCGCGGGCTCAGGCGATCCACTCACCTCAGCCTCCCAAGGCGCGGGATTACAGGCTGAGCCACTGAGCCCGGCTTATTATTACCTTTTTAACATGGTCGAGACAGTAACATATTTTGTGTTCCTGGTACTGGTTTTTCATGCCTCTTCTATTCTCTTCTTTGTCTTGTAGTTATAAGTCCAGTTTGTTTGTTCAAAGTTTCAGTGCTTATTAACTTTATTGTTGCATTAGTTTTTCTTTCCCTATTTTTATTATTTTTTTCTTCTGCTTTCATTGGGTTAATTGATTGATTGATCAATTGATTGAAACAGGGTCTTACTCTGTCACCCAGACTGGAGTGCAATGGCATGATCATAGCTCACTGCAGCCTCAACCTCCTGGGCTCCAACGATCCTCCCACCTCAGCCTCCCAAGTAGCTGGGACTACAGGCACGTGCCATCACGCCTGGCTAATATTTTATATATGAGGTCTCCCTATGTTGCCCAGGTTGGTCTCAAACTCCTGACTTCAAACAATCCTCTCACCCCGACCTCTGAAAGTGCTGGGATTATAGGTGTGAGCCACTGTACCCAGCCCATTGGATTTGATTTGCTGTTGTTTTTCTAGTTCTTTGAGATAAATGTTTACAGCATTGATTTTAGCCTTTCATCTTTCCTCATATACTTAGGATATACATTTTTAAACAAGATTTAGTGGTATGCCATAAATTCTTAGATGTCATAATTTTGTCAGGTTTAAATAAGTTATCTGTATTATAAAAGCAGTATCTACTCACTGCCCTAAACTTGGAAATCAGGAAAATAGAGTGGAAATGACAAAACAGACTCTACTTACAACAACGAAAGATAACCACAGTGAACATCCTGGGATTGGATGTCCAGTATCTTTTTTAAATATGTATTCAATTTTCCTTTTCAAAAATACACACACACATTTATGTGAAAAAGTATGATTTACTTACCATTTTATAGCCTTTATTGCCACCTCCACCTTTTTAAATTACTACTTTATAGTTATGTGAAAATAGCAGATCAATAAGTGAATCATTCTCAACAGGGCAACAGTTTATACTGTAGTCTTACCACTTAAAAAAGCAACAAACAATGGAGTATAACATGATTAGCAAGGCAGATTGGGCACGCCTGCAGAGCACGGGAAAGCTGAAGAATGAATGAAGAAGCCCTTTAATGGTATTGGGATGGGGAGATAGAGATTGCCCCTCCCCTAACGTTGGCTCCCAGGTAGGTTCACTTTGAGATGATAAGACACATTATGAATTACTTTTTTTTTTCAGATTCATCAAGCATATTTTTTAATAGACAACAATGAGGAGAAATTTATTTATTTAAAAAACATTTTGAGATGGGATTGTACTCCGTCACCCAGGCTGTAGTACAGTAGCATGATCATGGCTCACTGCAGCCTCAACATTCTGGGCCCAGGTGATCCTTCCACCTCAGCCTCCTGAGTAGCAGGGACTACAGACATGTGCCACCACGCCTTGCTCATTTTGTAGAGATGAGGTCTTACTGTATTGCCCAGGCTGGTCTCAAACTCCTGGCCTCAAGCAATTCTCCTACCTCGGCCTCCCAAAGTGCTGTAATTACAGGCGTGAGCCGCATGCCCAGCCCTGAGGAGAAATTCAATTTCTTCTTTTTTTAACATAACCTAGGAAATTATAACTAATTCTATAGACAGTCATCATTTTTTGACATTAATTTTTTTACAGGCCAGCACAAGGCTGTTCATAGATGTATGTGGACCGGGATCATTCTGTCAGCTCTACATAGCAGGTCCCCAATATCAGTCAACACTTGCAAATTCAAAAATCCACTGGTGATTGAGGAGAGAGATACAAATATATCAATTATGGGCAAGACAATAGTCCCATATCATGGTTTTCTGTGGAGTAGCTCTGGCCTCGTGCCAAGTTCGAGGCAGCCATGGTTTCATAGATACGGTTACCAAGCATACAAGAGGAGACTGAGAGCCCTGGTTCAGAAAATAGCAGCGACATCGTTTCCCCACTTCCACAACATAGTATCTCATTTGACAAGGACACAGAGCTGGGGCAGTCTGTGTCATGTGGGAGCAATGAGGTTTGGTGCTTGGTAAAATATTTCTTGGTGTGTTTTGGGGTGAGGGAAGTGAGGTGTATGTGCTTAGTCAAGTCAGGAGCTCAGGCTTATGGTATCTAGGATTGGGGACAGGCCCCAGAGCTCTGTCACCGGCAGGTCCCTGTCTCCTGCACACTCAGTCAGGCAGCTCATGGTGCTCTGTGGGCAGTTTCCTCGAGGTTATCGAGGGAACTAAGGTGAAATAGGGAAGCCACTTTGAAGAACCACAATATGGAAGATGAGTTAGACATATTCTGTCTGATTTCGGAGGGCAAAATTAAAGCTCTTGACTAGAAATGATAGGGAGACAGGTTTGACTTGATATAACATCTTACCTTTATACGGTGCTTCACAAATTCCATTTACCTGATTCCATTTTGACTTCTCACAAGCTGTGAGAAATGGGGAGTATGCAGCTCGGAAAATTCAAGCAAGAACTTCCTAAAACTGAGAATTGTCTGAAAGCCAGACCCGGCATGGTACAGTGGTATGCATTGCAGCTTAGATCTGCTCAGGCAGTGCCTGCAGAGCCCCGTGTTGCTGGTGACACAGACACCTGTGGTGCAGATGTTTATCATCTTGTTTATCCCACACACTACATGCCATCTTCTGTCCATCCTCCTTGACACCAGCCACTCGTTGGAGACCGTCTTTGCTGTGCTGGTAGGGGCATGTGCACTGGGCATCCCCCTTCCCTGCTGGCCTCTCAGGCCTGTCATGGTGCATCCCCTGTGCTTCTTACCTACCCTTTCCCCCCAGCTGCCTGTTCCCATAATGCACTGCTCCTGCAAATGTGTGAGGACCACTTGTGCCATCTCTTCCCATTGAGTGATACCACAGTATGGTTTGAAATCCTGCAGTGGGAATATTGACACCAGGGAAGTTGGCGATGCTACTGCTGAGAATGCCATTGACCTATGTTGTTTATATGACAACTCCTGCTAACCTAGAGTTCAAACTTCATCTTCATGTCAAAATGTGGCCTGTTGTTGACTGAGGTGGGCAAGTCATCATTATTTATTTTTTATTCTCACACACAAGTAATGCTTGGAAGGGACTAAAGTAAACTATAAAATGCATAAAGAATAAGAGTTTTGTTTCCAGGGCCAAAGGAATGAAATTTTACCCCCAGCTGGGGGTAAACTATTGCCTTGCTAAACTATGGTGTGTGGCCATGTGCTCTTTGAGCTATGATCAGACCATGTTCCCTGACTTTGGCCCCCTTCTTTACCTTGGGGAGGTGAATCTTCTTTCTCTGTCTCTCTCTCTCTCTCTCTCTGTCTTACTTTTAAATAAACTATATTTTCTAAGCTAAAAAAAAAAAAAAGAAATTTTAACCCCAACAAAACTACAACAACTTTTATATTCTTAAAAACATACTGTGTATTATGATTGTAACAACTGTGAATATGTATATATCTATACAGGCTTTTTTGGGGAAAAAGGCAGGCTGCTAATTTATATTATGGTTAATCTCAGGATCCTTGGTGGTATAATTATTGTGAGGTTAAAGTTGAGAATCAGTGAAGTAAGTAGTTTAAATTCCTTTTCTATGAAACCTCTAGGATTCTGATGGAATGTTTATTTAGCATGAGATGTTTATTATGACTTCAATGTACTGAAAATTGTCATATTTGAATTTTTTAACAGATCAGGATCCTCATGATCAACCAAAGAGAAGAAGAATTAGAAAGCACAAATCAAAGAAGAATTTTAAAAATCCCAATAATGTTCATGTAGAACAAGCAGGATTAGAGAAACAGCAGAGTCCTTTACAAGAAAAATTACAGCCACAGCACACAGATGGCTCCACAATAAGCAAAAATAAAAAAAGAAAACTGAAAAAGAAACAGCAAATTAAAAGGAAGAAAGCAGCTGGCTTAGTGGCAAAGGCCTCTGGTGTCAATTTTATGTACCAGCCAGAGGAAAGCAGTAGTGAACGAGAAGATAGGGGAGACAATGATAGAGAAGAGGGCACAGACGCCGATGAGGAAGACACCAGAGATGCCAGAGAAGGAGATGTCAGAGACACCAGGGAGGGAGACGTCAGAGACATCAACGAAGAAAACATCAGAGATGCCAATGAGGAAGATGTTAGAGACACCGGAGAGGGATATGTTAGAGACACTAGTGAGGAAGACGTTAGAGACGCCAGGGAGGGAGATGTTAGAGATACCAGTGAGGAAGAAGATATTACAGATGCCAACGAGGAAAAAGTTACAGATACTGACGAGGAAGATGTTAAAATTACCAATGAAAAGGCAGATAGTATCCTAAACTTTTTGAAGTCAACACAAGAAATTTATTTTTATGATGGTACGTTTTTTACTGTTTTTCTTTTGCACAATGAAATTCACTTAAAAATAATATGGAGAAAGAGCTGAGTGCAGTGGCTCACACCTATAATCCCAGCACTTTGGGAAGCTGAGGCAAGAGGATTGCCTGAGCCTAGGAGTTCCAGAGCAGCCTGGGCAGCATGGCAAGACCTCGTCTCTACAGTAAATAAAAAAATTAACTGGTTGTGGTGGCACATGCCTGTAGTCCCAGCCTACTTGGAAGGCTGAGGCAGAAGAATGCCTATGCCCAGCAGGTCAAGGCTGTGATAGCCATGATCGTACCACTGACACAACAGCCTGGGCAACAGAGTGAGACTCTGACTCAAAAAAAGAAAAAATTAGAGAAAGAAGGAAGCATGGTAAAATATTTAAGTGTTTAAAGAATAAAACACATTTAAATATTCAAAATAGTTAATTTAAGGCAAAGATCAGAATATTTGAATTCCTTCTACCAATGGTATGGATGGACTTGCTACTTGGGGCACATCCAGTGGGGAGTGTGGCTCCAGAGATGGGCTGGCCTCACATTCTTCATCCCTTTACCTCCAGATTTTGGACTATGTTGGTATTCTGGGCTGTGTTTCTAAATAAAGGATAATCCAGATTGGAGCTTTTGATGAGCTCACGTGCATCTTCGTGAGCCGATCGAGGTAAAAGAAGCACAACTTGCTACTTTGAATTTCATTTTACTCTCCCACACACAACTTACTGATTTAAGATTTTCGGTAAGCATTTTTGAGCAACCATCTGTATTGATATAAGATATGAAAAATGAAAGTAGACTTACTCTCCCAGATGGTGATGGCTGGTGTTTGCATGTGCTTTTTGCTGGTCGCCCTAAGGGTCAGGAAGGAACAAATGCTGGTAGCAGCTGGTCACCCAGGACAAGGTGCTCACAGTAGGCTGACTTCCCACTATGATGACATTACAGTGAAATGTGGTTCAGGGGAATGTGGTAGGTTTAGGTGGTAGATCTGGACTTTAGCAAGACATTTGACAGTGTTCTTCTGAACAAGACTGAGAAATATTGACTGTGTAATAATTTGAGAAGTCAGTAATTAATTGAAACAATGATGGAAATATACCATTATTGCTAGATTCGTTTTAACAAAGAAGATGTCATTAACCCTTTCCTCTTTAGAATGTTCATCAGCAGTTTGTATTAACAAATTGAAAACATATTAATACCAATGACAGATATGAGAAGACATAGCTAATACTGGCAAAATGGAAGTAGGATTCAGAAAGAGCTCAGTCAATTTTCTATTCTGTCTATGATAGAGTAGCATGTCACAGACCAATAGTCATTCCAAAAGTAACTAAAACTATATTAGAATAAAAATTTGTTGAAGGAATCAACAAGCTACTGAAGAAGACAAAAATCCCCAAAACCACATGGGGATGTGAGCCAACCGTCTACGGCCACTTTTCCTTCAGTTCTGGATGTGGTTGGGCCAGCATCTGGGGAAAGGACTCGCAGAGCCTTTGTCAGCCTCACAGGTCGAGAGAGACAAAAAGCAGAGCATCCAAGGGCTGGTAAGAGAAAAGTTCAGAGAGTGGAACTCAGCGCTCTATTGACTTTCCCTCAGAGCCTTTGCTGAATTCTAAGACTGTGGGTGGAGGGTAAGAATCCAAAGAAGGAGCCTCAGGACAATAGTGGGCCTTGTGGCTATCTTGAGGTGCTGGGCAGATAAGGATCAGCCTGATCCTTGAACCAACACAGCAGGTCATGGCTTCAGAGTGGGCAGCCCAGGGCAGACGATCCTGTCCCCAGATGTGCAGTCACCTGAAGTCAGCTGAGTCCCTGGGTGAGCCAGTGACCTACTCCACTCTTTCACCTGGCAGAGCCCAGAGTGAGCCCTCTGGAGGAAAATGACATTATCCTAGATTTCTGTGATTTTTCATACACATTCAATAAAAATGCACCAGACTTGCCATGAGACAGGGCCGCAGAACCAAAAACCATGAGAAAAAAAAAAGAACAGTAGATAATCAAGTAGAAATTTTAGTCCTGAGAAAATATAAGAACTGAATTCGGTACTCAAAAGATGAGTAAACATCAGATGAGAGCATAAGAGAGAGTTTGTAACAGGGAAGACAGGCCTCAGAAAGTCTCCAGAATGAAGAGTGGAGAAAAAGGGGATGAAAAGCCAGAGAAGAACCCAGCAGACGTGGGCACAGCAGGAAGGTCCTGTGTCCATTAAGCTGGAGAGGAGAGAGGGTGGGATGGGGCAGGACCTAGAGAGAGGGCAGTGGGGTTGTCGGAGCTGATGAAAGACACAGAGTCACAGATTCAAGAGGTTCTGCTAGCTCCAAACAGGGTTCATAACAGAACCACCACATCTAAGCACAACAGAAAATCCTGAAAAGCATCCAGAAAAAACAAGACCAATACCCAGACTAGTGATTGGCCTTGTGGTGGAAACAACAAAGTCAGGGTCATGTTTTCAGAGTTCTCCTGAACTTTTCCTAAACAGCAGCAGTCTTCTTTTGAAGCCACATGATGTGGATATGGAGAACTTGATCCACTGTCCAGTTTATCCGACTGCTGCTGAGAATTTCGAGCTGCATGTGGTTCCTGGGATGGCGTTTATAAGATCAGACGCATAGACGGAGCACAGGTTTCCGCTGTCGTGTGTTGTTGTCCTCATTTACCTTTCAAAGTTCTGTTCTGATTGTCCCCTGGTGGCTGTTTATCTCCCTGACATCTCATTCTGCATGGAAGCGTATGCTTCAGGCTTTCTCTAAGAGATGAAAACTTATCTTCAGTTTATAAAAATAAAGTGACACTGCTAAGTGTTACTGACTTTATTTAGGTGTCTCCAGAGACTCGAGTCCAGCTATCTGTGTGGAGGCCACCGAAGAACTGCTCAGCCATCTTGCGTCCCACCGCATGTCACCCTCGGATGTGTTCATTCTGGATCACATGAAAATGCTGCTACTTGTGCAAGATATCGAACGATTGAAGAGTGCCCTGGACATGTTCCCAGAACACTGCATGATGCCTCGTGGTGAGTACTGCACAATCTATTCCTGGTCCTACTTGAAGTACTCTTGTTAAGGTTGCCTCTAGACCCACAGCCCACCAAAACAGCAGTGAGTCGGAAAGTATAGATGACACACATGTGACTTGGAAGGATAGAGTCCCACAGAGAAATAGGTTTCTTGTATCTCCGCTTGATACAAAAATATTTCACATAATATATGCAGAAATGCATGTGCAGTCTAATTTTCTAGACTCAGGAGCTATCAACTGGTAGAGCCAAATGTTCATAAGTTTAAATAGAAGTGAAAAAATGTGTTTCTTCCCCTTTTCCTTCTCTGCTGGATTGGTAGGAGGTCACTTTTTCCTGCCCTCTGCCTTATCAGACCCCTCCGGTTAGAAGGGGCATGACAGTGATTTCTCGTGCTTCTGTCCTTTGCCTTCCTTGGTGTCCCTTCCATGCAAACTGCATTGTGTTGGAGCAGCTAGGCGTGTCTCCCCGATGACATGTGCCGTGAGGATATTTAGGCCCAGAAGTCTGTTAACACTAAAAGTCAGAAACCCAGGGCTTTCTCTTGAGAGCCACTTCACCTGCACCCACAGTGTGCAGAGCAGCACACCTGACCAGAGCAAACACACAACACGTGCCAGAGTGACAGAAGAGGAGTGGGGGGCTCTGTGGACACCTGGAAGGAGTTTCAACCTAAGTGTAGTGCGTGGTGTCCATCCTCAGAAACCTTACGGGGTCGCTGGGGAATCAAGATGCACATACTTAAAAAGCCAGATAGCAAATCAAGTTATATAGTATTAAAGCAACCACACACAGCATGCTGCTGGCTCAGTCAGCAAGTCACATCAGAGCCACAATGCTGAACTTATAGGCTCAAAGTCATATGGGTTGGGGTCACCAGGAGGAACCACCTCATGTGTCCTGAACTGCCTAATCTGTAAGGAGACATTTATCTCTGGGCTGTGGGACCTATGGGTGAGGAAGGCTTTGAGGACCCACCCTTGGGTGTTTCTGCCCTAGTGGATGAGTAAGAGAAGAAGCAGGATAAACAGAGAAATTTGTCCTAGAGCTCATGGAGATGCGCCTCTATGAAGCAAGCTGCACCCAGGATGGGTGTGGAATAGCAGAAGATGAGAGGTGCCAGTCTGGGCCCTGCGGGTATACAGGCATGTGGGCTTTTATCCAGAGAGAAATGGAAAGTGGCCAAAGACTCTGAGGACAGCAGACTGTGTGCTGCAGGTCCCTGGGCCCTGCATTCAGGCTAGATGGAAGGAGTCAGCAGACCAGGTGGGGCCTTCTCATTTCCTGGGGGAGGTACCTGCAGCGTGGACAGGCAGGCACAGGAGGAGGAGGGGAGATGTGGCCAGAACCAGCAGGATCTGCCCAGGGACCATGGAGTGTAGCCACCAGGGAGGAGGAGGGATTGTCAGAAGAATGGTTTGGGGTGAGAGGCCCTGTAGGAGCTCATCACTGACAGCTAAGCGAGGCCCACTCAGACCCCCAGTAGAGCTGAGGTCAGCAGCCCTGGGCAGAGCACTGGGGCCAGGCTGCAGGGAAGAGAGGAATCAGGGACCAGTCAGCCTTCAGGGAGAGGAGAGGCAAGAACTGGGGGAGGCACGTCTAGTTCACAGGACATGTGAACCACTGAGTGGCCACACACCTGAAGAGGCTCCTGTGGTCGCAGGACCAGCGGCATTTAGCCCCAGGCTGGCACTTGTTTGTTTTTGTTGGTTGTTGGGCCTTTTGCAGTATTTGACAAACCTAGATCTCCATAATAAAACTTTGTCTCAAATGGCGAAAAGCCAGTTTTATTAAGTCAAACAAATACGTGATATTTGTAAGAGATGAAATAAGCCATTTAACATTTTAAATTTTAAATATTAAATATTTTGATGCCGTTTCTTACAGTCAAGTATTCTGAGATGCATCAGGAGTTTTGATGGGGGAATTTAGCAGAATCCTCAATACTAAAATCATTGGTTTCTTATACTAAAATCACTGCACAAGTTTTATCTAAAGAACATTTACTTTGAGCAATTGATAGAACTAGACCTTCTGTGTGAACCTCTTTTCTGTAAAAACGGATTCCCTTTGAGTGCATATAAGATGTGCATTAGAGCAGGGGTCCCTAGTCCCCGGGCCACAGACCAGTACTGGTTTGTGGCCTGTTAGGAACTGGGCCACACAGCAGGAGGTGAGTGGTGAGGGGGCAAGAAGAAGCAGAGCTCCATCTTCTGTCAGATCAGCTGCGGCATTTGATTCACACAGGAGCATGAACTCTACTGTGAACTGCATATGCAAGGGATCTAGGTTTCACACTCATGAGAATCTAATGCCTGATGATCTCCCCCCACTCCCATTCATGGAAAAATTGTTTTCCACCAAACTGAGTGATCCCTGATGCCAAAAAAGTTGGGGACCACTGCTTTAGAGTTTTTCTGTGTCAGGCTATTTTATGGAAAAAAATTGTATAAACAATGAAGCTTTGTTTTCAAATACTGTATTTGTCTAATGCAGAGTTGACCTATATAACTTCTTGACATTGTTTTCTTCATGAAACTAGCTTATGAGGTTTCCTTGGTAGTAGTAGCTCTCATCTCTGTAGAGTTTTTCCTCCCTGTTGAAGCTCCTCTCTTTGCTGGCTCAGTCATTGCTTTTCCTCGATCATAGATGCTTCATTCAACTAGGTTGTAGATAATTGGTGTCCTCTAAAAGGGGTTGCGCTCTCTTATTTTGTCTTATTATACCCATGTTATCATACACAGCAGCTGCCACTTGCTGATTATTTGTTGCATTCTACATACTGAGAGGGTGCTGTAGGAATTTCCAATGTAATCCCCCTTGAATCCTCTGTGTAGACTTTGGGTTTCTATTATCCTGACTGTTGAGGCTTTTGAGGGTCAGGCAGTTTGCCTCTGGGTGGGATGGAGTTTGCTGGGGAACCTTGGAGGTACACTTCTATGGGCCTCTGGGTGGGATGGTATCTGCCCGGGAACCTTGGAGGCATGGTCCTGTGGGCCTCTGGGCAGGATGGCGTCTGCCCACGTGCCTTGGAGGGGCACTCCTATGAGTCTCTGGGCAGGATGGAGTCTGCTGGGGAACTTTGAAGGGGTGCTCATGTGAGTCTCTGGTCAGGATAGCATCTGCCCTGGAGCCTTGGAGGAGGCGCTCCTGTGGGGTGGCAGTGGGCCAGAGCCCCTCTCTGGGCTCTCCCAGGTCTGGTGTGGGAGTGATACCCTTGTGCACAGCAGGGGACTTAACCTTAGGCAGTCCTGGGATCTGAACCAGACGTGGGAAGACGTGCATTTGTTTTGCTCTCTCTCACCTAGGGCTTAGCGTGGCTTTCTGTGGCTAACAACTTTAGAAGTAGTAGATTCCAGGTGCAGCATTTGAATAGTGTCTTGACAGGTCATGAGGCCTGACATTCGGGAAGAACCTTTACTCACAGCTATCCTTCTCCCATGAAGCTGTAAGAGGGTTGGCGGTGACACCTAAGACAAATTGTATTCTTGGTGGTTTGCTTTTAGCTATTCCTGACTTCACACTGGCTTTTGGGTTGTGTGAGTGCTGTGCAGTCCCATATTGTAAGATTCCACTTCTAACTTTTTTCAGTTGTCCACCTTTGACATAAACTTTTATTTCCTTTTAATTTCAGCTTATGTATGGTTTTCTTTCAGATCAGATTTTAAGCCCGGTATTTTTGAAGTTCAGGTCTAATAGAAATAGTGAACTGACAAGGTTCATGCCCAAGTACAATACAGATATTCAGAAGCAGTCTGCTGTTGTGCTGTATTGGTTATGTAACATGCGACTCGTGAGTGTGGTATGCCACTTGCTACTTCACTTGGGGCCCAAAGGCAAATATCTGTAGAATAATAGTATGTTTTTTGCTAATATCTGCAAAAATAATAACTTATGCTTTTTCTTTAATGTTTTTGTTTTATTATGTTTTATTTTTGTTTTTTGTTTTTTTTTTTTTTGCTTTCCAGAGCATGCCAGAGTAATCTCAGCTTTCTTTAATTACTGGATCACACATATCCTTCCTGAGAGAAACAGTGAATAAAATCAGAATACCTCTTTAAGAAGAGCTAATAATTTAACACAAAAATACATAAGACAAATATGAAATGGGCTGAGTTAATTCTTATGTATAAAAAAGATTAAATTGCAAATATTTTGTTTGTAACCCAAATCCTGGGAACTTGGAAGACATTTCTGCCATATTATTTATTCATGTGTTTGTACATAATGAACAGGATGTCATCTGAGGCTTTAGATAAGAAACTGGGGTAAAATTATTTGCAATAATGTATACCTTGAAATACTAAATAAAACCTGATTCTGTTTTTCCAATTCTTGTAAAATTTGAAAGTGGACATACTGTTACATTAAATAAACTGTATAGTTTGAAGCTCATATATTTTCACTAAGTTTTAAATCACTTGGTATCTGAAAGTTTCTGTTTTTAAGAATGCTTTCTGGATATTAAAAAGTTCTAGTTTAAGTGTAGTTGAATTTTTTCTTTGTTCCCACTTTTCTACTCTGAGAATGATATCAAGAACCTGTTTCTTCTTTCTTTTTTGACATAGAAGTAGTCACCAGTTTTTAATATTACTGTCAACTGGTATGACATTTAGAAGGGTATTGGCTCTATCCTTGAAAATAATAGCTTTACATGACATAAAATTTGCCATTTTAACCATTTTTTAGGTGTGCAGTTCAGCTGGGATTATGCTCTCCATGTTATGCAGCAAGCACCACTGTCGTCCTTTCTATGGTTAGAATTGTTTTGCTATACATGTACAGCCACACTGTGCTTGTCCATTCATCTGCTGGTGAACATTTGGGCTTCTCCCCATTTGCCTCCCTCGAACAGTGCTGCTACCCACCTTCATGGACCAGGAGCCATGTGGACACTTGTTTTCATTCCTCCTGGGAATAGAATTGCTGAGTCTTATGGGGACTCTGTGATTAATTTTTTGAGGAACTGCCATATGCTTTTCCACAGTGGCTGCACCATGTTAACTTACATCAGTAGGAAGGGTGCAGTTCACCATATCCTCCCAACACTTGTTCTTCATTTTCTTGATCACAGGCGTCCTGAGAGGCGTAATGTGGTGTGTCCTGGGGTTTTACTGTTGGCCATCTGTGTGTCTTTGGAGGAATGTTAGTTCAAGTCTCTGCCACCTAATCTGCCTTCACCCAACAGGGCATCACGCCAGAGCCCTGTGTGGAAGAAAAGAAACCCGGGACATGCCTGGGCTTTCTCCATGGCCCCTCCCGTCACCACCTCCCTCCAGGTTCCCAAGGAACATGTCTTCCACAAAGTAAAACTGCCGGAAACAGGGTGAAGCAAGATTGTTACTGGTTCTAGAAGTTGTCACCTGGGTCTACTGGCCGTGCAGTGAATGCATCACAGAGGTCTCAGACCTCAAGCAACATGGGCAGCCAGGTGCGAGTCACCTATAGGTCACCATGTCACTCTCTTTCTGTAGCTGAAGACAGGATCAACAAGGCTTTCCAGGGGAAAGGCCACACCAGAAGCCTTGGGGACATTGCAGTCCTGCTTTCTTGATGGTCTTAGGGGAGACATTATCTTCTGCTGTGGGGTGTCCTTTCCACCCTCTGCCTCTCCTCCTCCCCGCACTCGGAAGTCAGTGTGAAGTATCGGCGTGGTCAGGGGCCCACTCATCCCACAGCAGCTGAGGCTGGTCTTCTGACTGCTCCAGGCCTTATGGAACTTGGGCTCTCAGAGAGGATCAGACTGCAGACCTCCTGACAGTGCCTCTTAATTAATAACATGTGTTTTGCCCATATGGAAATAAATTAAATATTGACAAACTCATAATTTTCCTATTAACTCTGAACATCCAATTTGCGTTTTTAATTATGAACCATTTGTACCTTCTCCGTGCCCAGCAAGTGAATACACTAATGATGTAGTGTAGACCCTTTACTTGGTTCCATGGAACCCCTGTAGACTCAAGTCTTTCTTCTGTAACCCCGTGTGATTTTACTTTGTGACACTGTCAACTTCCATGTTCCTGACCCTAATAATATAGAGTTACAGTTGAGCAGGTGGGATATTCAGAATCAGTTGTGTGTATATTTCTAATTCCAAAAAGAAAACTGCGTCTTCTAGAAAGCAAATGCAAACAAGTCTTATCTCTAATATGTCCACGTAAATATGATAATCTGTTTATCCCACTGTGATTGAAGTTGAATAATAATTTAATCCATTTATCTTCTACAATAGTGTAGAATATTCATTCAGTCCATGTAATTTATTTTCTGTAAACCACATCAATTAAGACAAACAGAAGGAAGCTTTGGAGGAGCTTGAGGAATTGTTATTAGGTTGCTGATCTGACACAGCTGTGCCTAAAAGGAGAAGCCTCATACATTCTGAGCCCATCACCACTGCTTGCACCCCGGGACCTCGGCCTCATGTCTACACAGCTTGAGAGGTGAGGGGTTTGTGCGAGCCTGTCTCTACTTTGCTCCCCAGCCTGGCTGCTGTCGACCTTGAAAACAGAACTGTGCTGAGTACACTAGACCCCAGGGCCCACTTGATTAATTCTGGGCTTTTCTCTGTTCAACTCTTGCCCTGAACTCTTGAGGTCATGTATCCTCGAGACCCATGACCTTTCACAGAATTGGATGAATGTGTCTGACCCGCTCCAAAACAAGAACCGTGCACATGTCCATCCCTTCACCACACAGACTCAGGCATAGCCTTGAAGATGTTGCAGGTCTCTGAACTCTATTCCACAGGGTGTGGTATGTACACAGTGGCTTAAAAGGATACCACTTGCCGTCTCAGGGGGCCTGGGGGTGGGGATCTGTCCAGACTGGGGCCTCAGGGGCCTCACGGGCTGTGGGTGGAATCCTGTTCCTGGGGTTGCAGTACCGTGGCTCTGTGTCCTTGCTGGCTGTGCCATGCCCGCTCCTGGCTCCTCCATGAGGCCTTCCCAGCCTGGCGGCTGACCTCCAGGCGGCGGAATAATCCCTTTCATCTTGAGAACCTTAGTCAGGACCGCCTGGGGAATCCGCCTTTTGCTTCATTTAAAACCAGATACTAGCTGGGCTCGGTGGCTCAGCCTGTAATCCCGTGCCTTGGGAGGCTGAGGTGAGTGGATTGCCTGAGCCCGTGGGTTCAAGACCCGCCTGGGCAACTTGATGAGACCTCGTCTCTACAATAAATCAAAAAATTAGCCGGGTGTGGTAGCACACGCCTGTAGTTCCAGCTACTTGGAAGGCTGAGGCGGAAGGATCGCCAGAGCCCAGCAGGTCGAGACTTCAGTGGCCGGGAGCGTGCCACTGCCCTCCGAGAGTCTAGGCGACAGAGTGAGATGCCA
>CAUYQG010147636.1:0-10009 GCA_963574415.1 Tarsius wallacei | reverse complement strand
TAGATACTCAAGTAACAAATGTTAAAACAAAATTTTACAGGAAACAAAGTTATTTGTAATCAATCAATCAAATATTTTGTATTTTAAATGAAGATTTTATTAATAGGATTTTTTCCACAATCCAGTTTGGCACAGAGAGAGGGAGAGAGAGAGAGAGAGAAAGAGAGAAGATTTAAACTTGGGTTAGGTTAATTACTCACATTTTATGATTATTTTAAGTTATTTCTAAATCACTGCAAGTTTCTCCATTTAGGTCTGTGTCTGCCTTGCTCTAAGTTAATTTCACCTTTCAAGTTGTTAACCAGGTAAGCTTCTTAATATATACTTTGATCTTAATTAAGAGACTTTCTTTAACGATTTCTCATTGATTTTCAGATAAAATTTAAACTCTTTAATGCGCAACTCAAATCCTTTCTCACATGGCTTTGCCTTTTTCTTCAGCCTCATAGCCTGTAGGGCATATTTTACTTTACGAAAGTACTCTTTTTTCCTACACTTTGTCCTTTGGTATTTCTGTACCTTTACCCCTGGTGTTTCTTCTGTCTGAATGTGTATCTTTCTTCTCAACAGCCCTGCGAGATTTTAATTATCCTTTAATGTATACACCTGACATTTTTTTCTGATGAGTTTCAACAAGCTTTGTCTACTTAGACCTAACCACTAGCCCTTCTCAGTGTTGACAGAGTCCCTGGCCCTTGCCGGAAAAGGAACCTGTCATATTGCTGCTTTACAATCATCTGTCAGAACATGAGCTTCTTAGGAGAAAAGTCTCTTGATCCATGACCTGCTGTTGGCATAATGCGAGGAACATATTAGATACACAATATGTAGTTCTGCTTTTGTTTTTCATTTATTTATTTTGTTGTTGCTTAATAAGTATTCCATAACCACTTACATTAAAATCCCTGAAGTGTCTTAGACTGTAGAATTTATTATTTGTGTAGATATTGTTTGTTTCTAGTAAAATAAACATTTTTGAAGAAGTAAAATAGCTACCTTCCCCCCCTACAAAACACTATATCACTATAAACTAAACACTATATCACTATAAACTAAAATATCAGTTTGTTAAGAAGTTATTAACTAACGACTTCTGTCCATGCCACTTCTAATCAGAATTTCCATGGAAAGTTAGATTCCTTTCAGTCTCCTATATGTAAATTCTAGGTGAAAAAAATGCTTACTATATGCTACATAAAGTCTTTTTAGATCAAAGAATTATTGTTCAGTCCTATTCTTTGTCAGTTTAAATGTACCATAACAGTGGAAATATGCCTTTTCAATATGCTACATGAATTTATATCAAGGCTTGATAACTGAACTGTCAAAAAATCCTAAATATTTCAGAGGCTGCATTATTTTTATGTAGATAAAAAGATATGATTCTCCATTCTATTACATGAATTGTCATCATAATATTACAGTTAAAGCTAATGAACCATTCTCTGGCATTTGAAAAGCCAGTTAACGTAGCATTTTCCTGACAAAGCTCAAATTTATAAATGAATTAAGTCTGTTTGTGTGGGTGTTGTAATGATCATGGAATTATTCCTCAACATTATAAAATAACCCTTTTCTGCCCCCAATTAAGGCCAGCATGACCTACAAAAGGAAACAAGTCAAATTCATTTAATCAAAATAAGATATGTAAGGCTTTGAGAGGAAAATAAACCTATAAGAAAAATTAGTTGTCATAGCAAACATTTCTTATTGAAATAAGTTGTATATTGGGCTTAAAACAGTGTTTGTTTTTTGTTATTCAATGTCTATCAAGCATAGAGAGTCCACACCCTTGGTATACTTCTAGTATAAGTATATTTATGTTCAATATCCTTTTCTTGGCTCTCAATCAAGGAACTATTTGTCAAAGTATCAAAAATAATTTCTAGTGACTTTTTGTCTGTATTCTGCTCTCTTTTTTTGAAATTCCACTGAATTTTAGATGAATTCTGGTTATTATAAGAAGAACTCTGATGAGGGAGAGGGGAGGTCACACTTACACTGTGAGCCAAGAGCTCTGTTACAAATTGGCAATCTTTGTGAGAATTTTCTGGCGATTTTTAAAGAATCAATTTCAGGTTTTCTTTGTCTTATTAAGAGAATAAATTATTGAAAAACTCAAATATATTCACTTACTGGTATTTGGTATCCTCCTATGTTTTGTTTTTTAAAATGCTTTAACTCATATTTTAATATGAGTTAAATGTAAATATAAAGCCAAAATAATATATAAAAATATAATTATAATACATTGTCTATTATATAAATACAATAGCTATGTATATGTATAATTATAAGATATAAAATACATTTGCATTCTGTTAGATTTCTATCCCTGAACTCACCCTCTTTGAAATACTGAACTGAATGGTGATTTTCAATTTTCGCCACTGCCCATTGGTTCTTCTGATTCCATTCATTAGCTAATTCTACCTTTCAGGAATCATTATAAACTTTAGATTCAATCAATTTTACCTCAGCTGGATGCAAAAACGACATCATCACCCATCCTGAGTATTTCATACGTCATGTTGTGTCCTTTAAAGCATTCACATGACTCACTGAATATTTTGTATTTGCTCACTGTTCTGGTACTGTATTGGCAGAATCTATAGCTGAGAATTTTTCTCTCATGTAGAAGGGCTTTTTAGTGTATGTTTTCTGTTCATACAATCTCTTACTGTTTAGATTCAAGTTGAAGTTAGAATGTTTTCAAATCACAATTTGATGTTTTGTTTAGTGTTAGATGTGGTATTGAAGAAAGCGCTGAAATTGAAATTTGAAAAATTGGATACAAAATTCTATCTCAGCCATGTATCAGCTGTGTGATTTTAGGTAGATAATTTAACTTCTGTAATAGTTAATTTTGTCCTCCTAAAGTTGAAAGTAATAGTGCTGACTTAACTGCCTCTGAGGATTTTTAGAAGAATCAGAGAAATATAGGATATAGATTTATTTTTAATAGCGAATTATAATATGTAGCTGAAGCATTTATCTCAGAATATTATACTGTGTTTCTTAATGTAATGCATGAAAAAATATATCCAGAGAAGTCAAACTACTAGAAGTATTGTGGGCTTGAGTTTTCACTGCAAGAAAGGGGTTATGGTCGGACCAGTTTTCTAAAATACATTCTATTTAATCAGTGTTATTTAGTTAATATGCTATTATGTGTTTTTCTAGATATGATAGAAGTTTTAAATATATTGATTTTATATGTAATTATCCT
Organism: Tarsius wallacei; assembly: GCA_963574415.1. Classification (NCBI taxonomy): domain Eukaryota; kingdom Metazoa; phylum Chordata; class Mammalia; order Primates; family Tarsiidae; genus Tarsius; species Tarsius wallacei. The sequence continues at coordinate 6,780 of CAUYQG010147636.1, read as the reverse complement.
TTCTCATCTCCCTCATCCCAAGGAAAAAAGAGTATATAGTGTTAATGTAGCAGTTTAAAGAGTTTATATTTGGGTATGGCACACTGATTCTTGAGCTCTATAAGTTCGTTTTTATTTGTGTGAGTGGGAGTCAGTATATTTATATTGGGTTATTCTTTTAAATGGCAGGTATTTCAGGAACCTGCCATGTTCTAGGATATGTCCTCGGCTTGGTGCCTGTTGTTCCTTCTTCCTCGAATGCTCTTACCCAATCTTTCCACCCAGAAAAATGGTGCATCCTTTCAACTTAGTCTCAGAAGTTATGATGTCCTCAATAATGCTTTCTGTGACACAAGTCAGCTTACATGTCCCTCTTCTTATGCTTACACCATATATGCAATGTGACCTTCTATTAAAGCAATTCAATTATTGGTTCATAGTTTTTTGTTTGGTTGTTCCTCTCCCAGCTAGATTGCATACTTTTAGAGGAAAGAGAATGATGTATAGGAGGTACTGTATAAATACTTAGGAAATCAGTGAATATGGGAAACACTTAAGCCTAATTGTTAAGAAAAACAAAGATAATTTATCTTTCCCTCTCTCTGTGTGTATACATATGTTTATATATAAATTTAAATATTAAAATTTATAATTTAAAAAGTAATTATATATGCAATATTTTAAAATTTATCTTCTAATTGGCATATGTCACCATTAACGTTGTTAGAGATCAAAAAATGACTTATTAAAGTGGTAGAGCCAGACATGGTAGCTCACGCCTATAATCACAGCATTTTGGGAGGCCAAGGTGAGAGGATTGCCTGAGCCCACGGGTTCAAGACAAGCCCAGGCAATTCAACGAGACCTCATCACTACAGTAAAACAAAAGATTAGCCCAGCGTGGTGGCACATGCCTGTAGTACCAGCTACTTGGAAGGCTGAGGTGGAAGGATCACCTAAGTCCAGCAAGTCGAGGTTGCAGTGGCCGTGAGCATGCCACTGCACTCCAACCTGGGCAACAGAGTGAGACTTCATATATAATAAATAAATAAATAAATAAATAAGCAAAGCAAACAAACAAATAAATTAGTAGAAATATCAAAAACTAAGTGTTATATTTTAGTAGGAATAGATTTTTTATAAGAACTTCTGAAATGCAAACTTTACACCAGGAATTACAATGTTTATAGATCTTCTCGGATTAAACTCATATCAACTAAGATGAAAATTTTTTTTTTCCATGAAATGTTTTGTGGGAATTAAGAATAAATTACAGAATTTCCTTAGCGGCTACTGTGGTTTCCTTAATAACACATACTACATGTGGTTTTAAAGGCATGCTTACTTGATTACAATAATATAGAGAAGTCTTTTGTGAACTGTATGTTTGAGATAATAGATATTATTGCTACAGCAAAGCTAAATGCAAAGGAGGTTCATAAGAATGTGACTTATTACAGGATTGCCTCACTATACAAATCTTTATGGATAATTTCTACTTTCAATATAAATTTAAAATTCATTAAGTAACAGTTCAAAAATGCCAACATCTCAAAAATATGGCACCAATGATTTACTGTTTTGCTTAACACTCTTACCTTTTGAAAAAAATATAGAATCTCATATACTGGAACTATTTGAAGGATTGAGAGTGATAAATCTTAGTTATAATATTACTTTTTCTCAATAGCAAATGGTTCATGTTTTCTTTAATCTATACTGGAAATTTATATGCATGTTTAAAAGAAGAACTCATTTGTAACTGAAAATACAATAAAACTGAAATAAGTGACCAGAAAATTTTAATAGTTATTAAAGGCAGACACATCTCTACCCATACAAATTTTCATATAAAAAATGTTTAATGTGATTTTCATTCAAAGTTAACTCTTTCTTTAAAATAAAACTTTTTAAGGAATGGAATAAAATGATTCTTACTTATAACATAGTAGGATGTGAGACAGTGTACCTCTATGTACCATGGGGTTTTCGAATTTGGTAATACAGTTAAAATAGGTTTACAAGTATCACTGATAATATTATGGTTGTTGACATATAGCTATAAAAGAAGTTATTCATCATATGTAATAATATATGACAAGCAAATGGTAATTATTACTGAATTATAATTATTGGTAGTATTTAGTTGATGAAATGGTGTCACAGAAAAATTAGACAATGTGGCATGTTTAAGCTCACAACTAGCCAATTTCAGCTTAAATTTCATGACCCTACCTTCCTTACCAGTTGATTGTACTTCTTTGAAACACATGTTGTGTTTTTCATTTCAAAAACACTAGATATTGAATATTTTTCTTTTTAATAATACTAGAAATAGAACCAAAGTTGACTGCATTTATGTGACTTTCATGTATTGTAGAATGTCATAGTCTTTGTCCATTCATCTTTATTCAGTAAAATAAAATGTACACAAATATCTGTGAGTGACTGTCAGGGAAATTTCAAATTTGCGTTTATTTAAGTCATTCTTAAAATCTTCCATTCACAACTGATTTTTGTCTGTGGCCCAAAGAGACTGGATTCTTATTCCTCTTTGTTGAGTAGAATGAAACTAGTCTTTACAAAGATCTTGAATTAGTCAGACTACATAATGTTCTACCTAATGTGATTGGGGTAGATATGACTGATGTCTGGGCAGGAGCAAGGAAATACTTCTGCCCTGTTATTTAACTTCTCCCTGCCCTGCTGTGGTAAAACGAGACTCTTGGCTAGATGTTGAAGCCTCAAGATCAAAGCAGCTTGGGTCACCCAGTCATTCTATTTAGAATAGTTACCCTGGAGCTTTGTGAACACAGAATTTACTTTATGTCAATGAGACATAAGTTTCCCATTGATTCTGATTATAATACTCATGCTATGGCACTGAGCTTTGGGGTTTGTTACCAGAGCATAACCTACTCTATCTTGACTTGTACACCTTTTTTCTCCGAAGGAAATATGTTCTTATACAATAAACGGTAATTAATAAATATAAGTAATATGTGAGAAGATAAATTTATAATAAACTTAGAATAAGTATCATAAATCTAGTTCAAATTTTAAGTATCTTTCAGAAATACCTACTGCACAAAGAAAAGGACATTGATAGTCATAAGTATTTTTATCTGAGAATATTATAAAACCTTGCCAGAATTACTTTACCAACATAATCATCAATAATACTAGAAATAGAACAGAGGCAGATTGCATGGATGTGACTGTCTGTGTTGTAGCATGTCATTATCTCTGTCTATTCATCTGTGCCTTTCCTTTTTCCATTTATAAAGCTCTGTGTTTGTTCTGAAGCAAGGAAGGTCTCTAGGTCAGAGAGTGTGTGGGTGATGAATTAGAACCTGACAACTCAGGACCTGCAGTGGCTTCTGATACAGCACACATTTCTAAGTAGTATGGCTTTGGGAAATGACTAAAATAAAAGACAGTACGTAGCAACCAAGTCAGGTAATAGCTTTTCAATTCTAACCCATCATTAGATGGGCACTAATAAATTTTGCTCCTTTCTGTATGTAGCTTTGCCTTTTTATGTGTAGTTAAGCATTTTAGTGCTACAAATTTACTGGTGTTAGTGACAATAAACATTTTTGTGAGGAAAATATTCAGTTATTATATTGATGTTGACTACTTCAAGCACAAATCAAGGACACAGATATAGAAAATTCTGACCAAAAAGGAAGTTGATATAAGTCTTTTTACCAAGCCCAAATGGAGACAGCATTCTACCATATATATACAGCCAAGAATGCAGAATTTAAGTATGCATACTTATATCTTATTTAAAATTGTTTTAAATGTATTTCCCTCAAGAGCTTTGATAACTTTTCAACAATAGTGGATAAGTTGAATAAATTATTTCAGATTAATGACATTGTTTCCTAAGGAGTTGTCAAAAACATCAAAGTTTTAAAGATATTTCTTTAAAGAGTATAAAAAGATTTAAAGGTTTGAAAAATTCTTAGAATGTATTGCTAGATAAATAGTAACAAAATATTACACATAATGCAATTCTTATTTTCTAAAAGTTAATGATATACTGTAATTCTTTTTTTTGCTCAAGGGAAGTGACTTCAAGTTTTTTTGATAATAATATGATAGACAATAAAAATAAGATATGGCAAATTTATTTATGGCTATAATCTGCCAAATCCTTTATTACCTTTTTTTTAATTTTTAATTTTAAAGATGCAGGGCACAATTCAGGGTTAGGTATACAAAGGTTCATTATGAAGGTATCCTTGTTGATGAGGTGTGTACTTCCCACAGGCAGTTTTCCACTACTGCTAGTCCTGCCCCCGCCCTCCCCAGGCAGTTTCCCACTACTGCCAATCCTTTTCTTACAGAATTACTGTAGTTGTTCAAGGTCTGCTTATGAGTGAGAACATGTGATACTCAGTTCTTTGTTTCTGTGATAGATTGCTCAGTATTATAGCCTCTAAGTCCATACAAGTTGCTGCAAAGTTCATAATGTTGTCCTTCTTTATGGCTGCATAATATTCTATCGTGTATATGCACCACATTTTTTATCCAGTCCTCTTTTGACTTTAAGCTTTATTATCTTTTTAATTTGATATAATTTGAGGGATCAAAGAAAATCTTTTGGCACTACATGGAAAAATAAAAATAAATTAACAGGACAGAATAAAACATAGAAATATCACTTATAATTTCAGTTATACCTGGGAAAGCTTCTGTTGCCCTCAGAGATAAGATCTCCTGCCCGGCACAGTGGCTCAAGCCTATAATTCCAGCACTTAGGGAGGCCGAGGTGAGAGGATTGCCTGAGTCCAGGGGTTTGAGATCAGTTTGGGCAAGTTGGTGAGACCTCGTCTCTACAATACATAAATAAATAAATAAATAATTAGCTGAATGTGGTGGTGTGTGCCTGTAGTTCCAGCTACTTGCTGCCACTGCAATCCAGCCTGGGCAACAGAGTGAGACTCTGACAAATAAATAAATAAATAAATAAATAAATAAATAAATAAATAAGTAAAATCATATAGGAGTATAAACAATGAGTAAATATACAGAGTCTCTGTTAATAAATAGTCACCATTAAAAAAACTCCCTTTTGATGGGCAGCAATAGTTGGTTCCACGTTCTTGCTACTGTGAACAATGCTGCAATAAACATACATGTGCAGGTATCTTTTTTATAAAGTGATCTGAGTTCTTCCGGGTATATTCCCAGTAGTGGGATTTCAGGGTCATATGGAATGTCAATTTTTAGAACTTTTAGGAATTGCTACACTGCTTTGTGGTAGATATACACAATGGAATATTATGCAGCCGTAAAGAAGAACAAAATCATGAACTTCACAGCAACCTGGATAGAATTAGAGTTTATAATACTGTGATCTTTCACAGACACAAAGATCTGAGTATCGCATGTTCTCACTCATAAGGAGACCTTGAAATACTCTACTACTATAGCAAAAGGATTGACAGTAGCGGAAAACTGTGGGGGGAGGGGGAAGAGGAGCATGGAGGTGGGATTGACAGTAGTTGAGATCTGCCTGGGGAGGCCACACCCCATCAACAAGGGTACCTGCACAATGAATATTTGTATGTGTAACCCTGAATTGTACCCCACAATTAAAAGAAAAAAATTTTTAACTCCCAATTATTACCTCAAAAATATAGGTCAAAATATTAAAGAAACAACATCTGCCAAATTATAAGTAAATAGCTTGATTCAAGTGACTATTTCTGCCAAAAAGTATTTTTATATATGTACAACCAATTTACATTTGAATGACTTATGCCACTCAATTTTAAGGAAAAAAAGGAGAAAATAGGTACTCTCTTATTAGGCTTAATAGTAAACTCTTCAAAAAATGATATAACTCAAAATTCAAATCCATCATTTTTTAATATACAGACAAAAGGCTTAGCATAGTCAGTAGTTTTATACAATTTATTTACTTGACTTTATAGATCAGTCTAGAATTTAATCAAATTTGTCATGCTGAGCACAGTTTTATTTTTCCTTAAGGAGTCTGAAAACACCGTAACTGATTAAGAAGCATATTCCAACCAGGACAAAGTGTTATTTTCCTTTCTTTTTTAACTCAAGAAAGTAAGGGAAAGTTTTAAGGTTCTAAAAATATCCAATTTTCTTATACTCTCTCCATGTAATCTTCTCATTGCCTAAATTTTAAATATGAGGTCAAGATCCTAATGAGTCAATTATTGAATAGGACATGCAAGTACACAAAGATTTTCATGTTCTGAACAAGAGTATGGTAAATTTTGCTAAGCTACTAGAAAGAGTAAAAGCATATAATATCATTCTGTTTATTATAGAATAATTCAAATACTTTTTAAATCCCAAATGAACTAATAATGTTTATCATTATTAGCATTCAAATATAAATGCAATGACTTGGTGATTTTTTTGCAAAATCTTACTGCCATATGCTGCTAAAGTTTCACTTTAAAACAAAACAGGACGTCTGCCCTGTTACTCCGGTTAACTCCTTACCTTTTGTAACTTTAAGTTACTAATCGGTATTAACAAAGTTTTTAGTCCAGGTATGGTGGGGGCTCACACTTCTACTCCCAGCACTTTAGCACACCAAGGAAGGAACTTGAGTCCAGGAGTTCAAAACCAGACTAGCCAACATAGCTTGACCTCATATTTAAAATTTAGGCAATGAGAAGATTACATGGAGAGAGTATAAGAAAATTGGATATTTTTAGAACCTTAAAACTTGCCCTTACTTTCTTGAGTTAAAAAAGAAAGGAAAATAACACTTTGTCCTGGTTGGAATATGCTTCTTAATCAGTT
>CAUYQG010147635.1:0-18636 GCA_963574415.1 Tarsius wallacei | reverse complement strand
GATTTGTATATACAGGCAGCCTTTGCTTTGCATAGTACTGTGGGAGTGTCAAAAAATGACCTTGCAGCGTGCTCCGTGGCTCAGCCTGTAATCCCTCACTTGGGGAGGCTGAGGTGAGTGGATTGCCTGAGCCCGCGGGTTTGAGACTTGCCTGGGCAACTTGGCAAGACCTCATCTCTACAATAAATCAAAAATTAGCTGAGTGTGGTAGCGCGCACCTGTAGTTCCAGCTCCTTGGAAAGCTGAGGCGGAAGGATCGCCTGAGCCCAGCGGGTCGAGGCTGTGGTGGCCGGGAGCGGCCATTGCACTCCAGTCTGGGCGAGAGTGAGACTCCAACTCAAAAAAAAAAAAAAAAAAAAAATGACCTTGCAAACATCAAGCCTTCCAAAGGGTCCTTAATAAGAAAAGTTATTGTTCTGTGACCTTTAAAATTTGTCAAAACATTAAACTGTCAGTTACAAGTGTATATGGAAATGAAAAAAACCATAAAACTTTATGTAGTATACTGCAACTTAAAATGATAGAAACATTGAAAATTCAAATATTTCAGTAACAGTTTGAATAGTGCCTGCCCCCTTCATCTCCTGTAATGTACAACATGGAGCAAGCATCTTTTCTGTACCTTGGCAAGTTGTTATGCTCCTTGTGAGGTCTGGATTGGCTTCTAGTATTTTTTTTTTTTGAGTTGGAATCTCACTCTGTTGCCCAGGCTTGATTGCAGTGGCACGCTCACAGCCACCACAGCCTCGACCTGCTGGGCCCCGGCGATCCTTCCGCCTCAGCCATCCAAGTAGCTGGAACTACAGGTGTGTGCCACCATGCCCAGCTCATTTTTTTTTTTAATTGTAGAGATGAAGTCTTGTCATATTGCCCAGGCTGGTCTCGAACCCGTGGGCTCAATCCTCTTGCCACCACCTCCCAAAGTGCTGGGATTACAGGCGTGAGCCACCACACCTGGCTAGCTTCCAGCATTTTCTTTGCACTTTCAGTGTCGTGAAGTATCTCTGAGAGTTTTTTATTTTTTTAATTTTACCTGTCCCTGACTTGAAGCTCAGAACTGAGTTATCTTAATGTGGCTTTTTGCTGGTGTTTTTTTCTGTGGGACATCTTCATTCCTTTCTTCACTTATGAAAAGTTGCTTAGTCCCTGTGGCTGTGGTGCTAGAATGTTGACTCGGATAGTGTTAGCATTCCCATGGTCAGCTCACTCTTCTATACTTTTTACATTGGATTCATATTTCACTTCCAGCATTACCAGTTTTCATTACTTGGCAGCACTTTCATCTTTGTTGGCCATTTCCTTCTTTGTTTTTTTCTAAAAGTCATGTGGGTTCCTTACTGGAAAACAAGGCAACACAACTAGCGTGTTGTAAACTAATAGTTGTGCAGCAACCAATCATCGCTTTGAAAGAAGTGCTGTCTGTCCCTGACCATGATATGCACCAGTTATTTACATCATGTTTGGAGAACTGAAGAGCTTCACACAGTTAAAGTTAAAATTAAAACACTGTAGTCACTAACACTGGAACTACATAATTGGGTGTTTCTTAACTAAACTGTGGTAACGAATCCGTGCATATTGGAACCACGTAAAGCGATGGCTGCCTGTGTATTTAAAAGGGAAGTAACCATTTTGACAAATTTTCTCTTTACAGGTTAATCTCACCCTGCAGATGAAGATCATAGAGCAAGAAAAAGAAATTGAAGAATTAAAGAAGCAGCTAAACCTTCTTTCTCAGGACAAAGGGGTTAAGGATAACATGAAAGATGGGGGTGTACATGTCTAGACTTCATCAAGCTCTATCAGAATTTGAAAATGGACTTAATTAACTGGAATGTAAATTCTCAATCTTTATTAGGGTATAGTTGGTATAATTCTTATTTGTATTTAATAAGCCTGTACATGACTTATTAAAAATGTAAAAATGCCCCAGCTGCTTTAAGTAGCTCTTTCACGACCTGGCATCTTGGATGCAAGCCTGCTCTTAGCTAAATCTCTTCTGCTCTTTCCCTGTCCTACCCCTCGAGTTCCTATTCCTGAATCTTCTGCTTAAATATTTCCATCCACCTAGTCTCTGAAACTGAAAACTTAGACATCATGCTCAATTATTCTTTCTCCTTCCAACTCTCTTGACCCTTTGGTCCTCCTTTAGAAGGTTCTACTGCAGAAACTGTAAGTGTGCTCTCTATCTCTACCCCCATCACTGCCCACATCCAGCCATGTACACTAACTGGACTGTTCCCGTTTTGATAGCTGCCAGCCTTCCCAACCCCTTCGCACCGCTGCCGAAGTCAGTTACCAGGACACCTGATCATTTCTTGGCTCAAAACTTGCTGGCTCTCTGCTGCCTTAAAATTTAAGCTTCCTTATCTGTTCTCCCCACCTTCAACTTAGCAACTTGCAATGCTTTGTTGCCCCCAAATGATCTCAGAGCAGCTGAGTTGCCATGTTTCCTGCCTTTGCCCTGCACTGTTCCTATGGTACTTTTTCCTTTATTATAGCAGCCACTTCCATAACCAACCCGTACATTCCTTAGAGGCAGTGATCTGATATACTCATTTTTGAACCCCACAAAGGGCCTGCCACATAGTTGACAATCATCATATATACATTACGCATGATTTGACAGAATGTTAAATAAAATAAAAACCACAAATTACATGATACTTTTATTGGTACTTGACAACTGGCCTAAATAAAAAGACTTTGATTCTAATACAAGTCCCTTTAACTGACAACAGGCATGAAACAGCACCAATAAAGTCTAAACTCTTTTTAAAATTAGTTACTGAAATTCACTTAAGGAGCTTGAGGGCAGTGTTAAAAGGGGCCAGGTTTTCACAAGATCTCATCCACCTCTGCACATTGGCTGGCACTGTAGCACTGCAGCCTCCCGTCTGCTGGAGCACAGACCATAGCATGACGTCTGCCACGGTGAGTTCATTTCCAACGAGCCAAGGGCTTTTCCCAAGAGCAGAGTTCATGGAGCGGAAAACAGCGGCTTTTTCTTTAGTGCTTCCCTCTTTTAACTGAAAAATAGCGATGTCTACCCAGCTATCTATGAGGGTTGAATTTACAGCATTATGTTTCTGGTCAAACAGAGAGAACAAGAAACGTGCAATGTTCCCTTCTCCTTCGATGGGGCACATCGTCTGAACACTGAACTTCATCTGGGTCTTCGGCACTGAAAAGAAAAAAGAACATGGCATGTATCGTCAACAAGAGCAGCCTGAGGGAAGTACTTGTACGACGTGGAAAGGGGAAGTCACTACAAATCATGAACTGATGGCAAGGGAAAGTGTATTTTCAAGAAGAATGTCATGTTTTAGTCTGTCTCCAAAAGGCTTAATATTCAAAAAGGTTTAAGTACAAACTATATGTTAAATTTAAAAAATCAAGTAACCATTTCTGGTATTTCATTATGAGAGTTTTCAAGCTATAAGGGACCTCAGACCATCTACTTCAACCTGTTGCCTGAGGACTGGAAACCCAGGAGTTGCATCTCCCAGGCTGGGAATTTACTGCCTTCATAATTGCTCCACTTATGTGGGGCAGTTAAGATATCACTGTATGAATCATATTTACTCACTTCCCTCTGTATAAACTTAACCAGGAGTGGACCACATGAAAAGATAACTTCAGTGTCCCTATAATGATACGTTTTAGAATGTGAGGACGAGATGTATTCTTACCATAAAGTAAGCTAGAGGACAAAATAAAATGTAGCTAAGAAAACCATGAAGAGGCCAGGTGTGGCATGTTCTATGGCCCCAGCTGCTCAGGAGGTTGAGGCAGGAGGACTGCTTGAGCCCAGAAAGTGGAAGCTCTTGTGTGTTACGATCACACCAGTACACTCCAGCAGGGGTGACACAGTGAGACTTTGTCTCTTTTTCTTTAAAAAGAGAGTTTTGCTATGTTGCCCAGACTGAAGTGCAGTGGCATGACCATGGCTAACTACAGCCTTTATCTCCTGGGCTCAGACGAACATTCCACCTCAGCCTCCTGAGTGGCCTGGACTACAGGTGTGTGCCACCACATCTGGCTATTTTTAAAACATTTTCATAGAGATGAGATCTCACTGTTGCCTAGGCTGGCCTCAAGTGATCCTCCTGCCTTGGCCTCCTTAAAGTACTGGGATTACAGGCAAGAGCCACCATGCCTGGCTATTTTCTATTCATTAAGTTGAAGTGGATCATCATAAAGGTCTTTATCCCTATCATCCTCACAATGAGCAGAATGAGGAAGAGGAAGAGTTGGTCTCACTGTCTTGGGAGGCAGGAGGAGAGGCAGGCACACTTGTTGCAACTTTATGGAAATGCATCCTAATTTTGTTTTGTTTCTTTAAAAACGTTTCTATACAATACCGATCCTTCCACCAGTTGCTTTAGTTTCAATGCCTGTAACATAGAAGACTCCATAAGTCATCAAAAGCAGTCTTGAGTAATTGGATCCCTTCTGCCAGATTATCTGATGTCAATTTGTTTTCTGGCATTGCTTCTAGGTCATCCTCACTGGCACCGATTTGGAAGCAATCCTCTCCACCAAGTTGTCTTGTCTTCTGTTACTTTCTCCTGTGTGGTATCTATTAGCTCTTGAATTTCTCCAAGATCCATATCTTGAAACCCTTCACCTCCGCTTTTATGCCATATCTGGTCTCTTTCGTGATTTCCTTGATTAGCTCGAATGTAAATCAAATTATGTACAACATCTGGATGGTTTTCTCCAGGAATTTATTGTTTTAGGCTTGGTGGCTTTCACAGCTTTTTCTGTAACAACTATGGCATCTTTAATGGTATAATCTTCCCAGACTCCCATGTTGTTCCATCAAGGTTCTCTTCCATGGTAGACAACCCTTTCAATGGAGTAGCATGTAAAATGAGCCTTTTTTTTTTTTTTTTTTTTGAGTTGGAGTCTCACTCTGTCACCCAGGCCAGAGTGAGCTCAGGCAATCATTCTGCCTCAGCCTTCCAAGTAGCTGGAACTACAGGTGTGTGCCACCACAACCAGCTACTTTTTTATTTATTGTAGAGATAAGGTCTCGCCAAGGTGCCCAGGCTGATAGCAAACCCATTGGCTCAGGCAGTCCTCTCACCTTGGCCTCCCAAAGTGCTGGGCTTATAGGCATGAGCTACCGCACCCGGCCTAAAATGAGCCTTAAAGGTCCTTATGATTCCCTGATCTAGAGACTGAATTAGCAACATGTTTGAGGGCAAGTAGACTACTTTGAATCATGGGGTTCTGGGTAGCCAAGGGCATTGGCCAATATCCTAAGAGCTGTAAAAGGCAGTCCCTTATTGGGAAGGTACTTTCTGACTTCATGGACAAAGCATTGATGGAACTAATCCAGAAAAAGGGTTCTTGTCATCTAGGTCTTCTTCTTCAACCAAAACACTGGCAGCTGTGTTGATCTTTTCCCTTCAAGGTTTGGGGGTCAGCAGCTTTATAGATATGGGCAGACTTGATCATAAATCCAACTGCATTTGCACAAATAAGTATAGTTAGCCTATCCCTTCCTGCCTTACATTCTGGTGCTTGCTTCTCTTCCTTACTAATAAATGTCCTCTGTGGCATTTTTTCCCAGTACAGGGCACTTTCATCAGCATTAAAAACCTATTCAGGCAGATATCCTACTCAATGATTTTCTTGATGGCATCTGGGAACTCATCTGCTACCTCTTGGCTGGCAGAATTCTTCTCCTGTTATCTTGATAGTTTTTAAGCCAAACCTCTTTCCAAAATTGTCAAACCATCCTTTGCTGGCATTAAATTCTCCAGCGTTAGATACACCTTTACTTACCTTTTGCTTTGTCATATAATGACTTTGCTTTTTCTCAAATTATTGAGTATATAGGTATGCCTTTCTTATAGTAATCCAGCACCCACATAAAAGCTTCATTTTCAATATGTAACAAAAAAGTACTTTGTAAAAAGCCCAAAGTTTTTGTACCTGCTGGCGTAGCTGTAGTGATGGCTTCACAAATTCCCGTTTTAAAAATAAAAACAAAAACAACACAATGGTCCCTGAGGGTGGAGGATTGCTTGAGCCCAGGAGTTTGAGACCAGCCTAGGAAACACAGCAAGACCCATCACTACAAAAAAATAAAACAATTAGCTGGACATAGTGGCGTGCACCTGTAGTCCCAGCTACTTGGGAGGCTGAGGCAGGGAGATTGCCTGAGCCCAGGAAATCGAGGCTACTGTGAGCCATGATTGTGCCACTGTACTCTAGCCTGGGTGACAGAGTAAGACCCTCACTCAAAAAAAACCCCCAAAACCCCAAAACAATGGTCCTTATGCTGGATTCGTTTATCTTGAAATGGTGGGCAACCACAGATGCAGACCTCAATCACTAGTGGCACTTTGTAAAGGTCCCATGGTGTTATTCAAGATTACAGTATTGTACTAAACACAAAAATATCCAAGAACCCTGAAAGGTTGCTTTATACGGCAATAAACAATTTACTGGAGAGATGAACTGCTCATGTGGAAAGGATTAGTGACATATGGCATTTTAAACTGGTAGAATACCTGAACTGGCTACAAATTTATTATAGTACCAAATATTACCAGTTAATTTTATGCAGTTATTACTTAATACTGCATCTTTCTGTTTACATTTCTCTGGACTGCAAATGGTGCCACGTATGGTATTTGTGTGTATATATTTTGATAAATTTTAACTTTTTATAACAGATTTGTATATATTTTATGGTAGTAAATGATAAAATAGAGTAGTGCCTACACATGAATTCATAACATAACTTTTTTCTTATCTTCTCAGTATTTCTAAGCTGCAGTTCATCTGTGAGATTTTTGAAATTCTTGCAGATCTCCAGGAAATTTTCCAATATATTTACTGACAAAAAACTGCATATAAGTATACCTGCACAGTTAAAAGGTCAAAAGTCAACTGTATATAAGTTTACCCAGTCCTCTCTACTTACCGTTCTTCCAAATTAAAGTAAAACCAAGCTGATATTCTTGACGGGGCTGTTTTTTAGTTTGGTCTCCAAAACACTGGAGAAGGTTCTGAGGCACACTCTTGACTGATGAGTGCATGTGCACAGTGGACAGGACCCTGTAGTGGTCACAGAGCAGCCTGTGCAGCACGAGCAGGGAGAGGGGAGGGGAGGCTGGGTTTGCGTTGATCACGATGTCTTTTAGTGCCCCGTAATCCTGGAGAAAGACCAAAACAATGTAGCAATTAACAGCAATCTGAGTATGCATAATAATACCAGGCACTATTCTAAGACCAAGATTATTTCATTGAACCCCCACTCCCATGAAAAAGGTACTATTATGATCCCCACTTTACAGCTGAAAAAACTTGAGGCCTGGGGAAGTGAGTAACCTACGCAAAGTCACTCAGCTCAGTAAGCTTGGAGCTAGGATATGAGCTGACTCCACCCCCTCGACCCCTATGCTGCTGGATCCCCACAAATAAAAAGCTGACTTTCCCATCAAACATCATATCAGGAATGACACTTCTATTTGTCCCTTTTACCTAGTATAGATAAAACTATGCTTAAAAAAAAAAAAATCACACAAGCCAGGTGCAGTGGCTCACGCCTATAACCCCAGCACTTTGGGAGGCTGAGATGAGAGGATTGCCCGAGTCCACGGTTCAAGGCCAGCCTGGACAACTTGGCGAGACCTTGTCTCTACAATAAATCAAACAATTAGCTAGGTGTGGTGGTGCATGCCTGTGGTTCCATCTACTTGGAAGGCTGCGGTGGCTGCGAGCATGCCACTGCACTCCAGCCTGGGCGACAGAGTGAGACTCCAACTCAAAACAAAACAGAAAACAAAAAATCACACATGCAATTATTCCAGCTACCAAATCTTTTTAACACCTGACTACCTGATAGGATATAGTTTCTCCATCAATTTGTGTTCATCAAGATATTTCAATGAAGAGCCCCTTACAAAAGGGTCTTGGCTCTAAAAATCATTGATGACAGGTGGGAAGATTCTAAAACACTAGGTGTTAATTAATGTGCCCAAACTGACAGCCTCTCCCCAACTGTGCAACCTGCTTCAGTGCCAGCAGTCTATGGGCACAGAAGCCTGGCAATGGTTTGGGGCCACAGCTTGCTCTGGCATGAGGCACTAGGAGAGGTCCAGGAGGACAGGCCTGTCATAAATCCAAACCCATGCACGATAACCTTTTTAGATGAAGATTCTTATTTCTAGCCAGACTTCTTGGCTTTCTGTACGCAGCCTGCCACTCCTGACCAATGTCCTACATATCACACTGTGCTGAATGCTTTGCAGTTCCCTGAACATATTGTATGACTTGACACTGTATCGTCTGAGGCATCAAAATTCATCCTGAGCACCATGTGCTCTGAGAAGCCTGCCCAGCACCCTGAGAAATCACTGTCATGGCTGTGTGCTCACCAACTCATCCACTGGACTCTGGCTCCCTGGGGACCTGGTGGGGTCTCGTCTAAGTCCACAGTGCATGCAGACAAGTACTGGATGAATGGATGAGCAAGGGAAGACACACACGGACGCAGAGGTAACGAGGTTACCAAAAGCTGAGCTCTGGATGAGACACTGCAGCACTGCCTCCGCAGTCAGGTCTTCAAGTAGCACATTCTATCACAAAGTCTGGATGAGGCTGTTAGTAGGGATTTTGGGGACAAACTTTTTTGGACCCTCAAATAAATACCACTTTGTAATCAATGAGACATTCTTTGCACATTAGATTGTCCCCTAAATCAGCTGAAGCCTATACACTTCAAAAATGAAAGCTGGCTGATGCAACTTATTTTCAATACAGCAAACAATTTAAGGAAAAAAAATTTGAAATATGAGATTGTGACTGGCTTTAGCAATATTATTTCAAAAGAACTGATGGGCTGGCCAGGCTTGATGGCTCAGTCTGTAATCCCAGCACTTTGGGAGGCCAAGGCGAGCAGACTGCCTGAGCCCGCGAGTTCAAGACCAGCCCAGGTGACTTGGCAAGACCTCATCTCTACAATAAATAATACTAATAAAAATTTAGCCAAGTGTGGTAGCGCACGCCTGTAGTTCCGGCTACTTATAAGACTGAGGTGGAAGGATTGCTGGAGCCTAGCGGGTCGACACTGGGGTGGCCGTGCGCGTGCCACTGCACTCCAGCCTGGGCGACAAAGTGAGACTCCAATTCAAAAAAAAAAAGATTTGGTGAGATTCTTGTGTTTGGGCAGCCAAAGTTCTAAAAGTTGGGTGACTCTCAAAGAGTTGAGTTGCCTCTTCTGAACCTCAGAAAAGCACTGAGCAAACAAGCCGAGATCTGTTCCTCCAGGGCTTGGAGGCTGTCAATGCCTGGAATGGCAGAGGCTGTTAATTCTCCTTGACTCCTCTGCTTATGGGTCCTCCCTGTTTCCACTTGGTTTGAGAAGTCAAGAAGAGGCTTCAGAGCTTGGTGTGGCATCAGTTATACCTGTGATTCTGTTCTGTGCAAAAGGCACAATCATTTAGAGACTAAAAAAAAGAACATGCCCTTTCTCCACCTTTGAAAACTAGCACAGTTTTCCCGCACTAACAGCAACCCAGCACACACTGGCATTTTTCAGCTTTCAAAACAAACTTACCCTTCCAAGCACTGAATTCAAGTCCAATACATTGGTGGTTAAAGTAGTGGGCTCATCAGCTTGTATTATGTTGGTTACATCCAAATCTGCATCTGGTGTTTGAATCATCTTGGAGAGACCATCAACTGCAGCTTTCAACTCATACAAACGTTTTAAAATATCATCTTGGCGGGACTCAAGAGCTTGTAGAGATGGGTCAGACTCTTCCTAAGCAAACCAACATCCAAGTGTTCATTTCCTCTCACATTAGACATGTCTGTTTAAATCTGATCACTTGTCTTACTTTGTTCCATGCACTCACAAACCTCCCACTTTTAAAAGACATTAAAATACAGTAGCAGAATCATCTCATTTTCCCCAGTCCTATAGGTCTCTGCAACTCAATCTACAAATGCTTAAAACAAATACAAAACATTGTTACTGAAAGCCACTTTGAAATGGTATGATTCCTGTTTCAGGTAATTTAGTCTAAGAACAGAGAAGGGTAAAAAATGAACACGAACTGTTGTTCTTTATTCTAAGAATAAGTAAATAGCAATGAGACTTTAACTCAGTAATTTTAATAAATAAAGAAAAAGGAGCACAGATGGATTACAAAAAAAGTTTCCTTTGGCTTGGAAGCATGCCCATGGGGTCAAATGGTCAATTCCTCAAATCATTTTCAAGGCAGTAGTGACACTGACTTATTTTAAAACAAACAAGCAAACAGAACAAACAAAAAGCAATAACAAGAAACCACCCAATAAAGTCACACTGTATAACTGGATTCATGAGCTCTCATGACAGGTAATTTGAGCTGAGAGCATAAATACATTAAGCTTGTGGAAAATAAATGCTCACAACTAGACGACAGGCAGTGAGCTTGAGTTTATTATAAATATGTACTTATGATGAATGGGAGTGCAGGAGGAGTACTTGCTCACATGTGCATTCAAGAATGGCATTCAAGAATGTTCAATGTTATTAGGAACATCTGCTCTTCCACGACTTACTCATGACAGCCCCCTCTCTCACAAAATTCCCTCCCTTGCTCTGCACTCTAGCCATACTCTTCTGTGGGGTTCCTAAAACACCATGCCCCCTCCTTCCACAGGACCATTATATGCGCTGATCCCTCTTTCTGTTCACACTCCTCCCTCTTCTCTGGTTAACGCCTATTTACCTGTAGTTCTTATTTAAGATCAAACAGCAAAGAAATGTTCACTGACTTCTGGGTAAAACAAAGAAAAACAGTTCAGTATGCCAACTAAATAATTAGATGCTGACTAGAAATAGGTTTGAATGCCAGACGTGGGACAGGTAGTGCTACCACCTGTGTAATATCCTGTTATAATAGTCCTCCTGAGCGATATTTCCAGTCTCTTTTAACCAACCTGTATTTGTGCACAATCTTGCTCATTTCTATAAATGGCAGCAGGGTGCCTGCCCCACTAGAGCCAAAACGCACCTACTGGATTCAGAACTCAGCACTGAAGAATGTCAGAAGTGCTGCATATGCAACGTGGCCTCTAATTTATAAGCTTTGAGCACAGCTTGATATAGCCTGTTGTGACCTGAGTAATGCCAAAATTCTCAAGATCTGCTTTACCTCATCAGTACCTTCTAATGTTGGCCTGTTTTCTCTGCTGAAACTAGACTATGACTTGGGACACTGTGTTTATCCATTTATTTTCATTCATATGTATTTAGAAGCAGCTTTTTCTCTGTGCTGCTCTCCTTTACCCTGAATTTGCTTGATTTCTAATGACTTGCTTATCCACATTGTTATCACCTGCTAGAGAAACTGCTAGGAGTGGAACGGGGTATCTTTTAAGTTAGAGGTTCACAGATAAAGGCCAAAGAAAAATAGGCAGCAGACGTAAAAACAAACACACAAAATCTTAAATGAGATGTGATATTCTCCGTTCTGGTTCCATGTGACCGTACAGGTGAAAGGGCACGGGCCATGTCTCCATGGCAGTGTTGATTGAAAGGACCACTGAACCATGTCTGCTATTTTTGTCTTGTAGTGAAGTAACAGTTGTCATTTGGTTTCAAGTTAGCCTCCCTCCCTCCCAATCCAGGCAGAAAGCCAGTAAGACAAACTGAAGGATAACAGGCAATGGAAAAGCAGATAATAAAAGTTACCTTCTGTCAGAATGGACAGATTGTTTCCATTGTTGGAAACCTAAAATGTATACAGAGGGTGTCAAAAAAAATGTATACATTTTAAGAAAGGAAAAAACTGTATTAAAATTGTAATACTTGATATATGCCAATAACAAAAGGTGAATATAAGTCATGTTTGACTTCTGCAATTGCAAGAGGTCCTCAAAGTGCATCAGCATCCAGACACTTCTGATTACTGCAAACAACTCTTAAAATGTGTATGCAATTTTTTGGTACCCTTGTTTGCAATCAGAAAAAGAGTGAACGCCTTGAGAATTATAAAAGTGCAGTTACAATGGCCAGTAAATATGAACTTAGAAGTTGAGGAAATCCAAACTAAAACTACAATACAGTTCACACCCACCAGCTGTGGGAAGGGTACAAACATCAGGGATTCTTATACCCTGCTTGTTCAGAGCATAAACCAATATAACTAACCACTTTGGAAAAGAATTCAACTAGTAAAGTGGAAGACGTCTGACCACTGAGCCAGCAATCTCATTCTTCAGTATACAAGTATATACCCCATGCCTGCTCTTATATAAGAAAATTCATTATAGCGTAACTCATAACAGCATAAAATGGAAAACAATCGAATGTCCATAAGCAGTAAGATGGATAAGTAATGGTTATACTACAGAGACGAGTACTTCCCTGTTACTTGCAACAAAATGACTTTTAAAATCATGTCCACAAAAAAACAAAAACAAAAACCCAGGCACAATAGAACACATACTGTGTTTCCACTTACATCAAGACGAAATTGCTTAGCGACGCATACTTAGTTAAAAAAAATTATAGGCCGGGCGTGGTGGCTCAAGCCTGTAATTCCAGCGCTATTGAGATGCCGAGGGGATAGGGCTGCCTGAGCCCAGGGGTTCGAGACCAGGCTGGGCAACTTGGGGAGATCTCGTCTCTACAATATATCAAAAAATTAGCCGGGCGTGGCAGCACACACCTGTAGTTCCGGCTACTGGGAAGGTTGAGGCGGAAGGATCGCCGGAGCCCAGCGGACAGACGCTGTGGGGTGGCCGTGAGCGTGCCACTGCACTCCAGCCTGGGCCATGGAGACTCCAACTCAAAAAAAAAAAAAAAAAAAAAAAAAATTACAGAGAAAAGCAATACTCGATATATGCCAATAACAAAAGACGAACATAAGTCACGTTTGACTTCTGCAATTGCAAGAGGCACTTTTGCAAAGTGCCAAAGCCAAAAGTTGTAAGTGGGAAGGGTGGGGCGGTAACAATGCGTGTCAACCTGGGTGGTGGTGACCCTAGGGTCAGCCTTGTCATTCTTCATATGGTCCTCACGTTTCTGAGGGTAAAATTTCATTTAAAAACAAAAAGTTTCAGCGGCCACATGCGACAGACGAAAAGGGAAAAAGATGAAACAAAAGTTAGGGTGACTCGTTGGCCAGCCGGCAATGCCGGGGTGGGTCTAGCAGCCGAGCCGGGCCACGAACCACACGGGATCCACTAGCCTGGGCGGGGGTGGGGGTTGGGGGCCCCGGCCAGAGGCCGGCCGCCGCGCTTGCGCACTGAGCTGGGGCCCCCCCTGGCCTCCTACCTGCACGTGGTCCGAGTCGGGTGCCGGACCGTCGCTTCTGCCGTGCACGTTGGGAAGTCGGTACATACAGGTGGGAAGCTCTACACGGAGAGGCGAGCCGCCCCCGTGATAGGGCTTCACCTGATACATCGGCATTGCGGGAACCAGATGGAGGGTGGCGCTTGACGGACACGGACGCTCAGAAGCCGTCCAACGCCACGACTGACTGCTGCCACCTCCTTTCTGACCCTGCTGCGGGCGTTCGGGAGAAAGCAGTCCGTGCGCTCTAATTGGCTCGGGCTCCCTAACGTCACGGACTCGACCTTTGACGGAGCCAATAAGCGAGAAGGAGATATAGGAAGCATTTGCAGCCCCGCCAGGAAGGGGCGGGGCACCCTCCTAAAAACAACCAATGGGCGTCCGGGAGGCGGGGCTCCTGCGGCGCAGCGGCGGGAACTCTTCCGCTGTCCCGGAGTCCGGTCGGGGTTCTGCATCCATGGAGCAAGCAGGGGGTTCGAGGTGAGCGAGGCTTTTGGTCCGCTCGCGCGCGCGCCCTCTTTGAGTCCCACGTTCTACGCCCCTGGAGAGGAGAGCGAGCCCGCGGCGGGGAGGCCCCAGAGCGGCGTCCCAAGCGCTCCTCTGACCCGGTGACCTTTGGGTGTGCTTTGGGCCCGGGGTCTCGCCCCTTGGCGTCCAGGGCTGTGGGCGGGGGCGCTCGGCGCTTTGGGGTGTTGGGATCGGCCGGCTCCCGGGCAGGCCCTGCCCCTACGCCGTCACAAGGCCGTGGACGTGAGGCCGAAGCATGAGATACCCGTAGATTGAACTTGTTTCCCTTTTACCTGGTTTCTTTCTCTCTCTCACTCTCATTTTTTTTTTTTTTTTATAGTGGAGGTTATTTAGGGGAGCGTCAAGGCACATTCTCATTTGCATAGCCGCCGAGTTTTAAAAAATGCTATGCTTCTGTGTCTGTTTGGGTACGCGATTTCTGTCCGGAAAGCTGCAACGACTTTACGGCCTAGCGAATCTTCAGCCAGGTTCCGTGTCGGATTCGTAGACGCACAGTTGCTGTCCAACTGCATTTACATGTATTAAGTACATTTAAATAAATATGCCGTCTGCATTTAAGTGTGCTTCCATGCAAGGATTGTAGAGCATTGTTTGAGTATGATAAAGGTGTCTGTTACTGTAATCTGGGAGTCGATTAAACCCATAAGCTGTTAACAGTGATGAGTCATTTCCCACAGTTAAAATCAGGATGAAAATACGTAACTGAATACTTATTTCTTGTAACTGATTTCTTCTTTAGTACAGAGCTTGCTAAGACCATCAAACCTATTGATCGGAAGTCGGTCCATCAGATTTGTTCTGGACAGGTGGTACTGAGTCTAAGCACTGCTGTAAAGGAGTTGGTAGAAAATAGTGTGGATGCTGGTGCCACTAATATTGGTAAGTGTGGGAGAGTTTTAAGCCACAAGAAATAATCAGTGTATGTTATTTTATTCAAGAAACATTTGTTACTGTAATCAAGTGTTGGTGTACCAGTAAATTATTTTAAAGTTAGCACCTATTATGTACTCAGTACTTTGCTAAGTAGTGATAATAACAGTGAACTTTTATTGTGCTCTTACTGTGTGCCAGGCAGGTATTGTGCTAAGCATTGTACATGGTATATCTCATCTAATCTGCAGAATAACTTTATGAGATAGGAATGATAATTATTATCATTATTATCTCTGTTTTACAGATGAGGATATTATGGGACAGGGACTTTTACTTTTTTTGAGATTGTAAAACTAGTAAAATCTGATCCTGGAAGTCATATTCTAGAGCCTGTTATTTAATGACTATGTTAAAAGTATTCCTTTCAAAGACAGAAAAAGCTAAACTGTTTAATCTGGGCTAGTAAATAGTCAAAGAAGTTTTTTAAAAAATGAAATACACAAAATGACAGTGGTATCTTTAGGTTACTGGTATAGTTATGAATGTTAAATTTGCATTATATGTTATAAATAATGTCAATGTAAAAGCTTTTAGTGTGGATCGATCTTTAAGAAATACTTAAATATTTTAAACTTTTTAGATTTGAGGCTTAAAGACTATGGGGTGGATCTCATTGAAGTTTCGGACAATGGATGTGGGGTAGAAGAAGAAAACTTTGAAGGCTTGAGTAAGTTGAATTTTCTTGATTCTGTTATAAAATAATGGGGCCAGATGACCTAGAATTTTTATTAACATTGTTAGGAAACCCAAAAACAGTTTTTTAAAACGTACCAGTTACTTTGGTAGGTATTTTGTATATTCATTGCTATATCACTTGAGATATCTTGGGCCTTACTTTGCACTCTCTTTCAGCTCTGAAACATCATACTTCTAAGATTCAAGAGTTTGCTGACCTAACTCAGGTTGAAACTTTTGGCTTTCGGGGGGAAGCTCTGAGCTCACTTTGTGCACTGAGGTGATGCAATATTTTTATGCATTAACTTGACCCCTTATAAGAAACCCTTCTGAAAATGAAAAAGTATAATTCGAGTCATTATTGTCTATACTTTTCTATATCAGTGTCTCAACTTCTAGCTTCTGAATTCTGTTTTATCTCACTACTCGTCTAAATGATAACTTTTGAAATGTGAACAATAAGTAAATGAAGTCAAGCAAGTAGTAGTGTAAAAAAAAGCTATTACCCTTATTAAAGCAGTAATTTCTCAAGTTTAAAATAACATATAGCTAATAAATTATAGGCACCATTGTTTTTAATTTTTCAATTTTTAGGAAAAAATTTAACCAAAGCACTTATTTGCTTATAGTACAGATTCTAAATTTTTATAAATTATTACTTATAATATATTTTGGATTCTTTTTAAAATTTTTGTTAGAACAGTAGTAACAAAAATGCGAAATCTCTGTGCAAACAAAATTTTGAGATCCTTGATTGTTTTGCAGTTCAACCTAAAAAACTAAGTCAAATCTTCTACCAAAACAAAGCATTTACAGAACTCTGTCTTACTGTCTTTTAGGTCCCAAGTCTTAGATTTTATGACTCCTCATCCATTTAAATACTCTTGATTATCTCAGAGGGATCATCATCTTTTAAAGAAAGTTTTGAGAGAAAGGGAAGTGAGAAAAAGAGTATTTGGGGTCCAGCATTGTGATTCTCTATATGAACCTACCATGCCTGGCATTTTCTTACAGTGATGTAACTATTTCTACCTGCCATACATCTGCAAAGGTTGGGACTCGACTGGTGTTTGATCACAATGGGAAAATCATCCAAAAAACCCCCTATCCGCGGCCTAGAGGGATGACAGTCAGTGTCCAACAGTTATTTTATACACTACCTGTGCGCCATAAGGAATTTCAAAGGAATGTTAAAAAGGTACAGTACATTTTCAAGAGTTTTGATAACGTAATGTATATATGAACAAAAGATTTAATAAAGATGTTTATTCTTCAATTGATTCTTTTCCCTTACTTTTTTGAGAAGTACTTTATTTGCTTCTTCCCATCACAATCTTAACTTTAGAATGATTTACCCTTTTCTTGAAAAGGATCATTAGGCTGAGTGTAGAGGCTTTTGCCTGTAATCCTAGCACTTGGGAGGCAAAAGTGAGAGGATTGCCTGTGCCCAAGGGTTCAAGACCAACCCAGGCAATTTGGCGAGACCTTGTCTCTCCAGTAAGTATAAAAATAAACTGGGCATGGTCTAGTGTGCCTGTAGTTCCAGCTACTTGGAAGGCTGAGATGGAAGGATCGCCTGAGCCCAGCACTCAGCCTGGGTGATGGAGTAAGACTCCGACTCAAAAAAAAAAGAATTAAATAGTGTTTATTAGGTATTCTAGCATGGGAAATGGGTCTTTTAAGAAATAATATTTTTTTACTATTTTAAAATATTGTTTCTCTTGGTTCTTTGAGAAATGAATTCTTGCAACCTTGAATGCAAATGAAATAGCTAAATGTTATGTAATTACATTTAAAAAGCAGATTATAAAGTCAGGCACAGTGGCTCATGCCTGTAACCCAGCACTTTGGGAGGCTCAGGCAGGAGGATCCCTTGAGCCCAGGAGTTAAACACTAGCTTGGGCAACATAGCAAGATCCCGTCTCTGCAAAAAATCAAAAAATTACGGGGTGTGGTGGCACATGCCTGTAGTCCCAGCTACTTGGGAACCTGAGGCGAGGCTGGGGGTGTGGGGGTTTGAGGGATTGTGGGGGAAACTGCTGGAACCCAGGAGTTGGAGGCTGTGGTGAGCCTTGATAGTGCCACCGCCCTCCATCCAGCCTGGGTGAGAGAGACTCTCACTAAAAAAAAAAAATTAAAAACAAATGATAAAACTGTGTATTATGTGATTACAACTTTTGTCATTTTGTTGGAATAAGTGGCCTAAATATGCCTAGAATAAAGGCTGGAAGAGTGGACACCTTAATGCTATCAGTGATTACATCCTTAGATGTGAGATCTCATGTACTTTTCTGTACATTTGTTTTTTAGTAAATTTGTATATATTTTTATAATCCAAAACATTGCGTAAACATATGCAAACTTTTACTCGTAAAACAAGTTGTGCTGCCGGGCGTGGTAGCTCAAGCCTGTATTACACCACTTTGGGAGGCCGAGGCGAGAGTATTGCCTGAGCTCAGGGGTTTGAGACCAGCTTGGACAACTTGATGAGACTTGTCTCTACAATAAATTAAAAGAAAAATAAGCTAGGTGTGGTAGCTCATGCAGGTAGTTCGGCTACTTGAAAGGCTGTGGTGGAAGGATCACCTGAGCCCAGCAGTTTGAGGCTGCGGTGGCCGTGGGCCTGCTGCTGCACTCTAGCCTGGGCGACAGAATGAGACTCCAACTCAAAAAAAAAAAAAGAAAACCCCCCAAAACTGAATTGTGCTAATTTCTACTTTATGGAATTTTACAAAAATAGATAATACTATTTTTTTTGTATCTTATGGTAAAGAATTAGTACCTCAGAAAAATACAGGAATATAGAACTGGTACTTGTCAGGTGACTATTATTAACAGTTTGTATATCTTTTCTGATTTAATTTCATGTGTTTATAAGTATTGGGATATTTTCAAGATAAATTTATAAATTAATGTAATGAATACACATAATATAGAATGTATTCAAGTAATACAGAATTGTGAATGGTTGAAAGTTGCAATTGTCTCTCTCCCTGGCAGAGTTTTGTTTATATCCTTTAGACGTTAAATGTGCATGTGTATATGCAGTCTTTATACATATGCTTAGATTTTTTTCTTAAACATCTAGGACTGTATTATACATACTGTAGTATAACTGACTTTTTTACTTAGCATATTGTAATTACCTTTTTTTGTTCAGTGTGTACTATTTTATTCTTTGCCATTCC
>CAUYQG010147634.1:0-10838 GCA_963574415.1 Tarsius wallacei | reverse complement strand
TTCCCCCCCTGCTGACTCCAAGCCATTTGTGTTTTTCAGTCCAAGAGCAAGAACTAGACAGCAGTTACTACCTCAACCACAGAAGGAGTTTTTCTTAAGTATTTGTGAACATCCTGTTTTCCTCCTTAACCTTCTTATATCTATTTACTATTATACCTGTTCACTATTATAGGCCTATAATATCCTAACCCTAAGTCTTATTTAATTTACTTACTACTATATATTTATTTCTATTAACCTTGTTTCTATCCCTATGTTCCTATATTTTCTTAACTAATACTATTATATATCTCTTATCTTACTGTGTTATCTTATCTTACTATTTTATTATTAATATTCTAACTTCTATCTTTATCAAACTACTTATTCAACCCTATAATATCTTAACCTATTTTTTGTCTCAAACAGTTGTTTTCCACCAGCTCTCAGCTGGGGTCTGTTGTTTATGAGAAAGAGGTCGACTCAGCAGGAGGCCTGTTGTTTACAAGAGGTCAACGAGAGATTGACTCAGCAGGAGGCCTGTTGTTTATGAGAGGTCGACGAGAGGTCAACTCGTTTTCCTCGGCCTCCTGTTGTTCCTGAAAAACATCCTTACACACCCTAAGGGGCACGCTTTTGCTGCAACCTCACCTTCACCATGCCCAAGTATAATTTCTTGCTGTCAAATGCCATCATCCATTTGTGCATCTACTATCTCATTTAAAGAAGGAACATTCTCAAAACCTATGCACGCAATCCTTCAAAGTTAGGGAAGGTCCGTCAAAGAGGATCCATGGGGCTTTGCCTCTGGCATGGCTGCATTTGGCTGGAGCCTTTCTCATAGCCCGTGTTTTTCCTGTCCTCAAGTCCCTTTTACCTTACTTTTCTTAGGGATTGTGGCTTCCGGCACTGAAGGGGAATGTTCAAAGTTGGGTCTGGGCGGGGTCCTTATGGTGGTTACCTCAAACTTAATACCAGAGAACATTATCCGTTTCCCCTTTATTCTAGTGTCAGGATTATGGACATCACAGTAATTTGTGCATGAGTTCAAAAAGCCTAAGAAATGCAATTCTTCCTTACTTCATTGAATTATGACTTTGGCAAGCATCCTCATATTTCCTATGGGAACATAAAGATCTTGGCTGTTAACACGTAGTCTTGTTTATTTTTGAAAGCTGAGAGATCTGGATGAAAGTGTATATTGGGGGTGTTTTCTGGTTCATCTGAAGACTCAGTGAGTGTGTTGAAGAGAATAACACTTTTATTATTTGTAGGAGTCCTCACTATGTGGACTCTAATGGGGCTTTCTGTCATACCCCTTTGGCCATTACCTGAACATGAGTATTTGATGATGAGTCCATCAATCTCCTCCTTGAGATTCTATTGTTGAGTAACCAGAGCCATAGATGCCTTTGGGAAATACCTTAATGATGGTCCAGGAGTGGGTTCCCAATTGCATCTTTACGTTACTTTGACTCTAGTGAAACACTGGCATCTTAGTAGTAACTTCTTTTTCCTTGTTAAATTTGTCAGTTAACATCTGGATTATGCTGGGAACCATTTCATATCATCAGGGTCAATTGAAGTAGACAATCAATGAGAGTAGTACAAAGAAACTCACATCTGAGTTTGGTAAACAATCGTATTTATAGTCCACTGTTTTTACTCCTCATAGTTGAAACAAGGGACAGTCAGGTGGCTTTCAGGGCACCTTGCAAGTGTGGAAGAGTAGTCAAAAAAGGTTTTTCAGTGCAAATAACTCACCACAATTGGGTCAAATCAGTCAGCGACCAAATGTGTACACAATGTTTCTTCCTCTTGCCCCTTCTTCATCCTACTTGGGCAAGGTGGCCATAGAAGGAGACTGAATGAGGGAGTCTTTAGTAATAAACTTCATAAATTGCCACTGTTTCTAATTAAAGTTAACAAGATTACCTTCTTTAAAGTGGAGATAAGCTATCCGAATCTTTCCTATGGTATTTTGGCTTGGTGGAGGAAAGTGATCCTAAGGGCTTTTCAATTAAACATGAAAAAATTTATAAAACATGAAAACATATATTATAGGCTATCATTAATGCCAGAAACATGCTTAGATTTAACCATAATCATTGGATTCAATTTTGCATGTAGGATCTTCATGACTTTTGGTCACCAGCTACTTCTTTATCTCTCCTCTTTCCTGTGTTTCAATTTCTACAAGTAAACATCTCTCTCTCTCTCTTTTTATTTCCTAGTAGATAGAATACTTGATATCTTCTATTTTATTTTTTTCTCACTTAACATGATCTCCTAGAAATCCCTCCAAGTTAAGTAATAGAGAACTTTTTATTACTTTTAGGGCTGCATGTACAACCATTTGTATCATATTACATCCCACAGTTGATATTACCATAATTTATGGTATACATCTTTTATTGACACAGTTTCATATACTTGTACATTTAAGTGCTTTTGAGTATTTTGTAATAAAAATACATTGTAGTAAATAAACTTGTACCTATGCATTTTCATTGTTTGGTCTTTGAATACATATTAATCTAAATTATAAATAACAAAAACAAGTAGAGTCTAATATAAATATTTGATGGAAGAAATATTTATGAAATAATGAGACTCTTTCAACCTAAATACATGAAAAATTGTTGTCATCATTTTCAAATCAGTGTAAAATTATAGTAATTTACCTATATTTTATATGTGTGAAAATGAGAAAAAAATACTGCTGTATACTTGTTATAAATCTGGAATCTGGGGTGTTACTATAGATCTGTTTTTAATGTTTAGTACAACCAAATTCATCTCTTTAATGTAGCTCCTAATGATGTACCAGAGGAAAATCCTATACTTGAACATGAAGACACAAAGTCAAAAACAGAAATGCAAGTAGAGAAACAAAAAACTTCCCAAGATAAAAGACTCATTAGTAAGTACAATAATTATAGATAGCCTTAAAATATTTTATTTTTTATGATTATTTATTTTTAATTGACAAGCAAAAATTATATATATTTATGGTATGCCACTATATATTATACACACACACACACACACACATATATATATAATGGAATAACTAAATCAAGTTGTTTAACGTATGCATTTACATACTTGTCATTTTTTGTAGTTAGACTACTTAAATCTACTCTCTTAGCAATTTTCAAATATGCAATATATTATTATTATTAACTGTACTCATTATGATGTACAATAAATCTCCTGAACTTATTCCTCATGTCTGACTGAAATTGTGTGTCCTTTGACCAATGTTGCCCCAATCTCCTGACCCTCGAGCCTCTGGTAACAAACATTTTACTCTGTTTCTATGAGCTTGACCTTTTAAAAACTCTACATGTAAGTAAGATCATGAAGTATTTTTCTTTGTGTTTGGCTTATTTTATTTAACATAATGATGAACATAAGTTCATCTATGTTATCACAAATGACAGTTTACTTCTTTTTTTAAAGGCTGAATAGTATTTCATTATGTATAGATGCCACATTTTCTTTATCCATTCCTCTACTGATGGACAGTTAGCTCAATTCCACATCTTGGCTATTGTGAATAATGTTGCAATGAACATGGGAGTGTAGATACCTCTTCTACATAGTTATTGCATATCCTAGAAGTGGAATTAGTGGATCATATTATAGCTCTTTTTAATTTTTTGAGGAACCTTCATGTTGTTTTTCATTATAGCTGTACTAATTTCCATTCCTACCAACAGGGTATAAGAATTCTCTTCTTTTCACATCCTTGCTGACACTTATCTTTCATCTTTTTTATAATGGTCATTCTAACAGGTTTGAGGTATTATTTAATTGTGGTTTTAGTTTGCATTTCCCTGATGGTAGTGATGTTGAACATTTTTTCCCATATATCTGTGGGCCATTTGTATGTCTTATATGAAGAAATGTCTATTCAGATCCTTTGCCTGTTAAAAAAAAATTTTGAGTTGATTTCTTTCTGTTTAGTTGTTTGAGCTCCTTACAAACTTTGGATATTAACCACATATCAGATGAATGGTTTGCAAACATTTTGTCTCATTCATTAGGTTGTTTCTTCATCCTGTCAATTGTTTCCTTTTCTGTGCAGATCTTTTTAGTTTAATGTAATCCCATTTGTCTATTTTTGCTTTTGTTGCCTTTCTTATGGGGTCATATCCAAAAAGTATTTGCCCAAATCAATATCATGGATATTTTCCCTTTATGTTGTCTTTTACAGTTTTATGTCATAAGTCCATTTTGAAATAATTTTTACATACGGTGTGAGATATGGATCTAATTTTATTCTTTTGCATGTGGTTATCCAGGTTTTTCAATACCACTCTATATTTTATTCCACTGATATATGTGTCTGTTTTTATGCCAGTGCCATGGTGGTTTGTGTTCTGAAATTAGGAAGTGTGATGTCTCCAGTCTTGTTTTTCTTGCTCAAGTCAAGAAAATAGCTTTGGCTATTTGTGGTCTTTTATGGTTGCAGAAATAATTTTTTTTTTATTTCTGTGAAAAATGTCATTGGAATTTTGATATAGATTGAATTGAGTCTATAGATCATTTTAGGTGTTATGGACATTTTAACAGCATTAGTTCTTCCAATCCATGAACATGGGATATCTTTTCATTTATTTGTTTCTTCTTCAGTTTCTTTGATCAGTGTTTTATAGTTTTCATTGTAGAAAATTTTTTCTCTTTGTTTAATTTATTCCTAGGAATTTAATATTTTTGTAGACATTGTAAATGAGATTGCTGTCTTGATTTCTTTTTCAGATAGTTCATTGTTATAATATAGGAATGCTATTGATTTTGTATCTTGATTTTGTATCCTGCAAATTTAATGAATTTGTTCATTAGTTCTAACAGTTTTTTAGTGGAATCTTTAGGGTTTTCTATATATAAGGTCATGTTGTCTGCAAACAGATATAATTTTACTTCTTCTCATGCAATTTAAATGCTTTTTATTTTTTCTGCATACTTCCCCTGGCTTGGGTTTCCAGGCCTCTACTGAATAGAGATGGTGAGAATAGGCATCCTTGTATTGTTTTTTTATCTTAGAGGAAAAGCTCTTGATTTGTCACCATTAAGTATAATGTTGAATAGATATGGCTTGTTTGTTATATTTGGCTTTTTATTGTGGTGAAGTACAATTCTTTTATACTTAACTTATTGAAAGTTTTTTTTTAATCATGAAAGGATGCTGAATTTTGTTGAATGTCTCTCCTGCATCTATTGAGATACACATGTGAGGCTTTTTTCATTCTGTTGATGTGATGTTTAATATTTATAGCTTTACTTATATTGACTCATCTTTGCACCCCATAAGACAAGCTACTTATGGACAGCTAAACGAGCACACTTGTCTATGTAGCAAAATAGTGAGAAGACTATAAGTAGAGGTGAAAAGCCTGGTGATAGCTGGTTGTTCAGAATAGAATTTTAATTCAACTTTAAATTTAACTGAAGAACCAATAATCACAATGTAAATTTAAATGTTACTCTAATGAGGGACAGCTCTTTAGAAAAAGGAAACAACCTTATTTAGAGAGTAAAATATTTTTATATCATAGTTGGCCTAAAAGCAGCCATCAATTAAGAAAGCGTTCAAGCTCAACACTCAAAAACTCTTAATTTCAATCAACAATAACAACCCCTAAAATCTCACTGGATCAATCTATAAGTCTCTAGAAACAATACTGTTAGTATAAGTAACAAGAAATTATTCTCCCTGCATAAGCTAATATTAGACCAGATAGTCTGCTGATAATTAGTAATTCAATATAAACAATCAACCAATAAACCACCTATTAACCCTACATTGTTAACCCAACACAGGTATGCATTAAAGGAAAGATTAAAAGAAGTAGAAGGAACTTGGCAAAACCTAACCCCACCTGTCTGCCAAAAATATCACCTCTAGCATATATAGTGTTAGAGGCACTGCCTGCCTAGTGACGTGTGTTCAATGGCCACGGTATCCTGACTGTGCAAAAGTAGCATAATCACTTGTTCTCTAAATAAGGACTTGTGTGAATGGCCACATGAGGATTTTACTGTCTCCTACTTCCAGTCAGTGAAATTGACCTCTCTGTGAAGAGGCAGAGATGCAATAATAAGATGAGAAGACCCTGTGAATATTTAATTTATTAGTTCAACCAAGTTGTGTATTCACCTAACATCACCAGGCCCAGCACTCCTTGGACATGAACTAAAAATTTTGGTTTGAGTGACCTCAAAGTATAACTAAACCTCTGAATGATTAGTGTCTATACTTAACCAGTCTAAGCAAGAGATCATTTACTGACCCAAACTATTTGAGCAATGAAACAAATTATCCTAGGGATACCAGTGCAATCCTATTCTAGAGTTCATATCTGTAATAGAGCTTACCACCTTGATGTTGGATCAGGATATTCCGATGTTGTAACCGCTATTAATGGTTCATTTGTTCAACAATTAAAATCCTACGTGGTCTGAGTTCAGACTGGAGTAATCCAGTTGGTTTCTACGTATTTTTTATTTCTCCCAGTACGAAAGGACAAGAGACATAGAGCCCATTCTGAGTGCCCTAGATTTAATAGATGAAATAATCTAAACTTAATAAACTAATTCAATACCCTGCCCAAGGACAGGGTCTGTTAAGATGGCAGAGCCCAGTAATATCATAAAACTTTATAATCAGAGGTTCAATTCTTCTTAACAACATGTTTATAATTAACTTGCTCCTCCTAATCATTCTTGTTATTCTTGCCATAGCCTTCCTGACACTGGTTAAATCAAAAGTACTGGGCTATATACAACTTTGCAAAGGACCTCATATCATTGGACCATGCAGCCTTTTACAAACCATTGCAGGCACTATAAAATTATTTATTAAAGACCCCCTCCAACTATTAACATCATCACGCCTCTTATATATTATTGTCCCAATACTAGCCCTATCTCTTGCTTTCCTCGTATGGATCCCTATACCTATGCCCCATCCCCATCTCAGTATAAATATAGGAGTCCTATTTATTTTGGCAACATCAAGTCTAGCTGTGTATTCAATTATTTGATCAGGATGAGCATCCAATTACAAATATGCACTAACCGATGATGCTCTCCGAGCAGTAGCCCCAACAGTTTTATATGAAGTTACCCTAGCCATTATTCTACTAGCAGTCCTCCTCATAAATGGATTCTTTACATTAACAACCCTCATTATAACCCAAAAATATTCCTGACAGATCTTCCCATTGTGATCACTAGCTATGATTTATTTCAATACTAGCAGAAACTAATCGAGCACCTTTTGACCTTGCAGAAGGTGAATCAGAACTAGTTTCAGGCTTTAATGTCGAATATGCTGTAGGACCCTTTGCCTTATTTTTCATAGCTGAATATACTAACATTATTATAATAAATGCCCTTACCACAGTCATCTTTTTAGGAGCACTACATAATATTTTTATGCCAGAAATCTTCACAATTAATTTCGTGGTAAAAACACTTATCCTCACCACTCTGTTTCTGTGAGTCTGAGCATCATAATCATGATTTCGATATGATCAACTCATACGTCTACTATGAAAAAATTTCCCCCCCCTTACACTAGCCTTATGTATATGACACAGCTCAATACCCATTCTAATATCTAGTATCCCCTCACATATATAAGAAATATGTCTGACTAAAGAGTTACTTTGATCGAGTAAATTATAGAGATTTAAATTCTTTTATTTCTAGAATTATAGGAATCAAACCGATACCCAAGAGTTCAAAATTCTTCATGCTACCCAACTATACCATATTCTATAGTAAGGTCAGCTAAATAAGCTATTGGGCCCATACCTCGAAAATGTTGGTTTATATCTTTCCCTTACTAATTTATTCCCTAACCTTCTCCTCTGCTCGCCTTACTTTACTTAGAGGTACTATAATTATAATTACTCTACTTAGTTCACACTGACTGTTAATCTGAGTTGGACTAGAAATAAACATATTAACTATTATTCCTGTCTTACTTTAAAAAGTCAACCCCCAACCAACTGAAGCAGTTGCCAAATATTTTCTGATTCAGGCCACTATCTCTATAATTCTCATAATAGCTGTGATTACTGATATAATATATTCAGGCCAATGGACCATCATAAACATTTTTAATCAAATCTTAAAACATCATGATCCTGATATCCTTAATAATAAAACTAGGTCTTTTACCATTTCACTTCTGAGTTCCAGAAGTCACACAAGGAATCTGGAATATCTCCTGACATGACAAAAAGTAGTACCAATTTCTATTCTGTACCAAATTAATATAACATTAGACCTAAAATTTCTATTATTAATTGCACTACTCTCAATCATAAGGGTGGGTGAGGAGGACTAACCAGACACAACTTTGAAAAATCCTGGCCTATTCCTCAATTGCCCACATAGGCTGAATAATTGCAATTCTAAAGTACAGTCCGTCTATAATACTCAACCTTTTAGTCTACATCATCTTAACAGTCACCATATTTACTATATTTAACCTCTTCACAAGTACCACGACATCACTGTCACACTCATGAAATAACTTTCCACTAATATATTCCACAACTCTCCTATCTTACTGTTATTAGGAGGACTACCCCCACTCACAGATTTCCTACCCAAATGAGTAATCATCCAAGAATTAACCAAAAATAATAGCATTCTATTGCCAACACTCATAGCTATTCTGACACTACTCAACTTATATTTTTATATAAGATTAATCTATTCAACATCCCTAACTATAAACAACAATATAAAACAGTAAACAACAATATAAAAATGACAAATTGAAAGCACAAAACTAATCATATTTATACCACCATTAATTACCCTATGAGCTCTACTTTTGCCACTATCACCAATATTCCTGCTATTAGACTAGGAATTTAATAATAGACCAAGGACCTTCAAAGCTCTAAGAAAGCAACCATGCTTAATTCCGGTATCCCATTATAAAGATTGCAGAATTCCATTCTACATCAACTGAACGCAAATCAATTACTTTAATTAAGCTAAGTCCTCCTTGCTAGACTGGTGGGATTCAACTCCATGAAAATTTAGTTAACAGCTAAATACCCTAATTAACAGGCTTCAATCTATTTCTCCCGTCGCCCAGACAAAAAGGTGGGAGAAGTCCTGGCAGAATTGAAGCTGCTTCTTTGAATTTGCAATTCAATATGGTATATTCATCTCAGGGCTAGTGGTAAAAAGAGAATGTAACCTTTGTCTTTAGATTTATAGTCTAATGCTTACTCAGCCATTTTACCCCTTACCTATGTTCATTAATCATTGATTGTTTTCAACTAACCATGAAGACATCAGAATGCTATACTAGCTATTCGGTGCCTGAGCTGGAATAGTAGGAACTGCCCTTAGTCTTTTAATCTGAACAGAGCTTGGCCAATCAGGAGCTCTACTAGGAGATGATCAAGTCTATAATGTAATCATCACTGCCCATGCATTTGTAATAATTTTTTGTATAGTAATACCTATCATGATTGGTGGCTTTGGCAATTGACTAGTACCCCTCATGATCAGAGCCCCTGACATGGCATTCCCACCTATAAATCACATAAGCTTTTGACTCCTTCCCCCTTCTTTCCTGCTACTACTGGCCTCCTCTATAGTTGAAGTTAGTGCAGGTATCAGTTAAACCGTTTATTCCCTACTAGCAGAAGATCTGGCTCAAGCAGGAGCTTCTGTGGATCTCACCATTTTCATTCTCTACTTGGTAGGGGTATCTACAATTTTAGGTGCCATCAATTTTATTACAGCTATTATTAATATAAAACCCCCAGCTATGTCTCAATATCAAACTCCCCTATTTGTATGATCTGTGTTAATTGCTGTAGCCTTGCTTCTGCTATCCCTTCAATTTTAGCTGATGGAATTACCATACTGTTAACAGACCATAAATCCCAACACAACCTTCTTTGACCCAGCTGGAGGAGGTGATCCCATCCTTTATCAATACTTATTCTGATTTTTCTGTCATCTAGAAGTTTATATTCTTATTCTCTCAGGATTCAGTATCATTTCCCATATCGTAACTTACTACTCCAGAAAAAAAAGAACCATTCGGTTATATAGTCTGAGCTATAATATCCATTGGCTTCCTAGACTTTATCATATGAGCTCACCACATATTTACTATAGGAATAGATGTAGATACCTGAGTATATTTTACATCAGCCACTATTACCTTTGCCATCCCCACGGCGTAAAAGTATTCAGCTGACTAGCAACCTCACATGGAGGTAATATCAAATGATCTCCTGCCATATTATATCCTTAGGCTTTATTTTCCTATTTACCATCGGTGGCCTAACGGGAATTGTTCTAGCCAACTCATCACTTGATATTTTTCTTTACGACACATACTATGTTGTAGCACATTTCCACTACGTATTATCAATAGGAGCAGTATTCAGTATTATAGGTGGTTTCATCCCCTTATTTTCAAGCTACACTCTTCACTCAACCTGAGCTAAAATTCATTTCGCAATTATATTTGTTGGAGTAAACCTCACATTTTTCCCTCAACATTTTCTTGGACTATAGTATGCCTCAACGATATTCTGACTACTCAGATGCATATATTATATGAAATACTATCTCATCCATAGGTTCATTTATCTCCCTCACAGCAGTAATATTAATGATTTTTATAGTCTGAGAACCCTTCACCTCAAAACAAGAAGTCTTAGCCGGGCTCGGTGGCTCAGCCTGTAATCCCGCGCCTTTGGGAGGCTGAGGTGAGTGGATTGCCTGAGCCCGCAGGTTCGAGACCCGCCTGGGCAAGTGAGACCTCATCTCTACAATAAATCAAAAAATTAGCCGGGCGT